>JABXWE010002595.1:0-12294 GCA_014611495.1 Limonius californicus | reverse complement strand
GCCTAAGAGCTTTTGTTTACGTGAAAGACCCCCTTTAATTTTTGACAAGGAATCACCTCCTAAAAACTTTCGCACTTATTTGGACACACCCTGTATAAAGTCGATCGAATTTGTAAAAGTCATTATAGAATCATATCAACACATTTTTCGGATGATTAAATTTTAATTCATGAGTATCAGGATTACCGTTTACCGAAAGCAGTTGAAGTGGTAATATGTAGTAGCAACAATAGGAATTTCTTAACAACCTTTCAAGATGCCTACTGATACCATTACGAACTGAGTTCATGTCGCATTTATTTATTTATTCACACGCGCTTTGTGATTCCGCTGTCAGATAGACACACAACAGCCTTCGATGCAATAATGCAAGATTTATTTTCTCTCCATTATTAAGTATCAGTTGTCTAGCTGTACGCATTGCATGATGAATAACCTCCGCCTCTTTTAACATGCCACTGATTCAGAATAACGGAGAATTTCTATTCAACCTACACAACTTATCTCTCTACCCAAGGGCAGCGATACGAAATTAACGTGAACAAGCTAGCATTATGTTATAACAAGTATTTACCAGGTATTCATCCACGGTATGAATGAACTTTTAACAGCAAATGTGTTTGAGTGCTAATAATGGGAAGCAGAACATTCTCAATAATTATTATTGGTATGCGAAGTACGGTATTAATTGTACCTGAATTGTCCTTTGTAGTAATTGGTATGTAGAGGTATATGTAAAAAAGAACATTAAAAAAACAGTAAAATATTGTGATGTACAGGAAAATGTTCTCAGTATAATAAATTTCAAATGATACTTATAGTGACTACACTAAGAGAATCGGGAGAAGCTTCAGCTTCAGCGGTTGTCCCTTTGCTTAAGTGTATAATTTCCAGGCGCATCTCGTTTCAATTTGAAAATGTCAAGGACGCAAATATCTAGCATCCAGGAAATAAAGACATAACGTTTGATGTTCTGATTTGCTTTTGCACTTGCCAAGTTTCCAGGTATGACTTCTCCGCCAGCGTCTGGGAATAGATAGGGTTTGAAATCTCGGGGAAATGATAGACTCAGATGTTCAATTTAGATATGCCGTTATCAGACACGCTCCACGCTACTATACACATGCATCAAGTCAGAAGTTGTGTGCTGCACAAGATTTGTGCCTTGGAATTGCTATGTACTTGCTCTGCAGGCAATAAATGCATTTTATTGTGCGCTTATTGCGAATCTAGTACAGACAGAGCTAATTTTGGTGTAAATCTTATACCGTTTCAGTACTGTTAACATTTCATATTGCGCGTAACTACAAGTGGAAGTTCATGTTAAAGAGCGTATTGTTACATTCAAGCTTTGCTATTGTATTCGAGTTTTTTATGTTAATGCTTGCTTTTGCTATAATAGGGAACTACAGTTTTCATATGTATAAATATAGAAAGAGGTACTTATAAACTACAATTTGTTTTTGTTTAAGTACAATGGAGAAGAAAAAGTTAGGCGATAAAACGATCCTAGAAAATAAGATGTTGGTAGGATTTAATGTCAAGAGGTAAAATAAACGACTACACAAAAAGTTGAAGCGCTAAGTGTTCATAGTCGTAAGCTCAAAGTGGTTGTGGAGACGAAATAATTGTGGCCGAAATAGCTACGGTTACGCAATAATTGTGGGAACAAAACTTGATAGTAGCCGTCGAGCTGCGATTTATATTGTTGCCTCAAACTACGAAAATAGCCATGAGAGGTGTGCATTCTATAATAATATTGTGCAACTGGAATTAAATCAAATGTTAGAAGCTTATATTTGCTGTAAACACTAAAAATTAGAGTCACTGTAATGGTTTCCAAAACAAACACAATATATTCTGCAATTCAATAACACCATAAATACCAATTTTGACAAAATCACAGATTAATTAAACTAAAATCAATTAAATAAGGTTTATAAGATGTTCTTCCTCATATTAGTTGTTTTTATTATGATATTTTTTGGAACGTAATATCTAAAATCCGTTATATTTTTTTTGTTCATAGACTACTTACGTTTCCATCAAATTCAAATCGATATAGGATTGAATATCCGTACATCAACACTATTGCTTCTTACAATGGTGTCTCTCTAGACGTCATTGATAATTTAATAATAACTAGAAAACGTAAGTTTAGATTGAATGTTCGTAATTCCACGACTTTACAAACTTCCCACTTTGAAGAAATCACCAGAAATTTCATCAAAATATTGTTCCATCCCTTAACCAAAGGCCTTGATAAAATATACAAACAAATGAAGTCCAAAATTGTATTATGTTCAAATAACAAAATTCGGAACTTGTTGGGAAATCGTAAAGTTAAAGTGAAAACTTTGGAAAAGTCGGGGATTTGCGAAATTGACTGTTCTCACTGTAATGGAAAATATATTGGGCAAACTAAACGTAATATTGAGATTAGTTTTAAAGAGCATGTAGCTCATTTCAACAATCATAGCTTTGATAAATCAAGTATTGCCCAGTATATTTACGAGGCAGGACACGGTATAAAATTAGAAAACCTAATATTGTTAAAAGATAAACAAGACAACAAGAGAACTGAATTGCTATGGGAGCGTTCTTCTTTTCAAAAATAGGGGGGATCTTTTAAGTTCAGAAAATGGGCCAATTCCTAACTCAGACTTAATTGATTTGTTGAAAATAATTCATTAACTAGTTAGGCCTAACGAACCATAATGGGGATTTAGTATTTAAGCCTTTGTTTTTAGTTTACTAGCATTGGTCTTTAATTGTTGGCTGGGTGAAAGACTTCTCTCTAGAGCTATTCCTCATCCAAGTTACTTTAGTTAATTCAAGTTCCTACTGTAGATGGCAGCTTAGTTGCCGGAATACGTATTTAGGTGTTCTAAATATCATGGAGATAAGGGGTTTTTCGAAGTTTATTTAAAAACCCTTATTGTTTACTGGTACCTTTCCAATTGGATAGGCGGAGGAAGTGTTAGAGATAGATTTATGTCTGATTGCTTTGTGCTAGTTTCGCTTTCTCTATATTTAAAGTACATATACACACTGACTAAACCAACAATGTATCATCGGTGTTTATATAGCAAATAAAATGCGATTTTTTCCAAAATAAGAAATAATGAAATTTCTCAACGAAGAGTTCTGTTCTGTTTGGAATACCGGGAAACTTATATAGGCTTACCAGAACATGATGATTTGGATTACTTGTGTAGCTCATGCGACTGAAAATTGATTTTACTATTTATTTTAAAAAATATATGCGAATTTTAATGGCGGGCGTTATTAGGCACATGGTACGTAATAAGGCCCACAAGCAATGTTTTTTTCAAGAATTAATACCTTTTTGTGACTGCTTCTTTTGTTTATATATTTTATGCAGTTGTGTTAAGAAACCAATAAACTTTCATTTAATAGCCAAATCCGAGGTTTTTATTTGTTTTTACTAACAGAAATTTCAAAACAAAAAATTAGGTGGGCCTTATTTGGCTCAGGTACCTTAGTATAAGTAATGTCCCAATGCGTACGGCAATCCAACTACTCATGCAGAATTGCTACGGTACCGTAACAATACTTTGCTATTTTTTCAGTTTCATTCCAAACATTGCATAAGTGTTATTGTACGTTTGTGGGATATATCAGTAATCGTCCTTGTTAGTTTCTGCTTGATTGACATACTGAAAGACATTCGTAAATTAAACCTGTCTAAGTGTCTTGGTAAAATGCGTAACAGTTGCAAATATTTCCTAAACATGGAAGGCACATTTGTCTTGAGCAACCTTACGATAGTGTGGGAACTTATTAAGCCTTACTTATGCGGTAATTATTAAAATTGAGGAAGAAGAGGGCATATTTGAAAAATTGTAGCCATTTCAACATATTTTTGAAAATTGCGGAGAATATTCCCATTTGTAATTGTAATAATACCAGTCTACGTGTACCAAAAACTGGGTTTGATTGCCATATTCGTAACGTGACAGGCAGGTTCACAACTTTTTATATTTATCCTCTTCTTGGACCATAGTCATATTTTCTCAAGAGCTATTCAAACGAACTAACGCTACTGTTTAGTGATATTCAATTCCAATTGAAATTTTGGTGAGCCTAGGACTAAACGGTTAACCGAATCTGATTCTTTCCATTACTATTGGTTCTGAAATCCGTGAAAATATGTATTAACATAACGCAATTTTCTATTTACTACCTTTTAATACTCATAATTCAATTATATTTAATCAATAAAAGCTTAAGAATTTGCTATCTTTTCAGAGTGCAAGATTATCTTTGGTAAATGCCCAAATCAATATCAGAGGCATATTACGTTTAAACCACTGCAATTTATAAATTCATAATTTTTCTAAAAATAATTTCTGGAATAAACCGCTGTAGCCTCTGAATATCAGGACATAAAACAGTATTTCGTTTTTAATATCTACTAAAAGAAATTATGTTATTTTCAACAAACTTTTCCTTTTTAAGAATTTAACCCTAAGAGTATTAAGGAGTAGCGATAATAGCTTTGTTTAGTTTCATATCGGCCGAATTTGTCTGAAACTTTTACGGTCCCGATAAAAACACATTTTTTTATCTTTGCACGTTTTTGTTCCAGAAATACTTATCGTTCCTACAAATATGTTTACCCGAACCGAGTTTTAGGTCAAAGTCGTGCTATAATTTGTCCCATCAACACAAGCAGAAGTTGTAAACTCGTATTAATTTTTTTTAACAGCCATCTTGTTTGTTCCAAATGTATAAGGTGCCTGAGGGACCATCCGAAATAGCAACGTTGTAGAATATCGCTGACCTCCGAGATGGTCCCTGTGAGGCCCTAACGCCCTATTTTTGCTACCTGTGGTCAGAGCTTACTTATCTTAAATTACCCCATTAGGACGCTTCACAAAATGCTACACATATTGTACCCACTTACCCTAAAAGAGCAGGATATCGAGTTTTTACACGGGTTGAAATAGCTTTGGTATTTCTAGGATTTGATGTTAACCGCAATATACGGCTACAATATTACCGAACAAAGAGCTGTAAATTAAATTCGTGTGGACGTTAATTAACTGTCATTTGTTTAAGGGTGAAACCTAATAGAATATCTCGGAGCTTATTTGGCACAATACTTGCAATGCAGAAAACTAGGTTTAGTTTGCATGTCTGCGAATGTATCAAGTTTCAAACTTTAGGGCTTGTATAATATAATTTACTGATTAGTGCGAGGATGAACAACAACTTGAAGGGCTTCCTTGACGCCTATACACGATGTAAATACACCGCATGACACCTCGAATGAAATTTAATTTGCATATGCCCAAGGTCTCGCCAAAATTCAGGCAAAAAGTCAATTAATTATGCCAACCGGAACAACAAAGCAAGTCAATGTGCGTGTACTCGTATTCAAAATTCAATCACCACACTTCATTTAGAACAATACAATGGAATCCTATTTCCCAATGCACACAACATACGTGTACAACGCCATTGTCTGCGTTGACAACACATCCTAAATACGGGTACCTATCTACCAATTGTTCCACCAGACTCTCTCATATCTGGTCATCGATCAATCTCTGTCCAAATCCAGGTAAATTATTGGCTTTACTAATACACATAGATATGGATATACAATAGAATACGTAAATTTCATTGTAACTTATTGCAGGGATTTCAAAATCAAAAGGTTTCAATTGAAGCTACGTACCTGTTGTATGCTCTCTATAGACATATGATTAATTGAAGTGTAATTTGCTAAAGGGGATAATCTGAAACGCTTTAAAATCGTTGAAGCGCCAAATTTTTTGATATGCTCATAAAAGTATGAATTATCAGATTTGAGTAAATTAAAGGTAATTAAGTATTAACAGATGCTGTCATAATACAGAGAGATACGAGTACATAGCGAGGACGTAGTTAATGGGTAGGACAAAACAGAAGTGTGGAAAGAACGCGGAGATAAAGAAGGACGGATGAAAGAAATAGACTTGCGGGTTAAAGATGTAAAAAGATAGAAAGTGAAATGTAGAGTCCGGAATTAGCGCAACGAAAAATAATAGAAGGAAAACTAGAAAGAAATGTGGATAATGCAAAATATGTGCTTGTTTAATGGGAAACATTTGAATTGTCACTCGTTTTCGCAACTGAAAACTAAGGCCGTGTTCCCACCAAAAGCAACCGGCGACCGCAACGCAATTGCAACGCAACAGCAACGCGACTCGGCGCTAATGTTAAAATACACGTGTTTCCACCTACTAAAAGGCAACTCAACTGCAACGCAACCAGTTGCTAATTGGTTGCCGACAGCGCTGCATACCGCGTCGCCGTCGCCAGTTGCGTTCTACAGTTGCCAAGAACTGCTGGGTCATGGCGGACGAGACAGCAAAATCTTGAATTTTGTGGGCCTTGTTAAAGCACACACATGTTTATATGATTAGACAAAGCCATCTTATACACATCAAAGAAAAAGCCTGGGGAGAAATTATACAGGGTGTATCATTAATATTGCGAAAAAATTCAGAGTGAGATAGGACAATAATGCCATGTAAACAACAATAGCAACAGCAACAATAAGTTATAACAGTTGTTGAAAATGACTACCCCCAACATCAATACAGGCTTCTAATCTGCGACGCATTTATTGGCGAACACGTTCAAAAATTCCGGGTGTGTGACGAATTGTTTGACAAGCTGCTATTATACGATTTCTTAATTCCTCGAGCGTTTCAATCGGGTTCGTATAAACCAAATGTTTAAGGTGACCCCAGAGGAAAAAATCCAATGGATTTAAGTCCGGAGATCGCGCAGGCCAGGGTTGTATGCCTCCTCGACCTATCCAACGGTTTGGGTACACAGTGTTCAAATATTCTCGAGCAACTAAACTGAAATGAGGCGGAGCTCCATCGTGCATGAAATACATTTGTAATCTTAATGGCAGTAGGACGTCTTCCAATAGCATCGGCAGCTCCTCTTCAAGAAAATGGCGATAAATTGCTCCAGTTAACCTCGCTGGTAAAAAGAATGGACCTATCAAGTGGTCTCCGACAATTCCGATCCATACATTCACTGAAACCTGATGTTGTAAACATGTTTATATGAACTTTTATTCTTATTTTTATGCAAGGAATCTCACCCTGAATTTTTTCGCAATATTAATGATACACCCTGTATAATAAATATATTTTCATGTGACGAGCACGACGTTTTGTTCAGGACTACCGAAGCAAGAAATTTCAAAACAGTTGATTTCAGTAAGAACACAAGAGCAACTCAATTGAAGTTGCGGTCGCATTGCAGTTGCGTTGCCGTTGCCAGTTGCTTTTGGTGGGAACACGGCCTATGGATTTAAGTCGGGTAAACAGGAAGTGCCCCTTTTTGCACCAATTTCTTGTACCTGAAATGTTTCGTTCAACATACTAAATGTATTTGTTGCAGTTTAAGCACAAAAGCTCTCTAAACTGTTGAAATAATTGTTAGCTCTTATTCTGGCTGGCAGGAAATTATCTACTATTGTTCATTAATTTGACAGCTGCCATTTACTTTATAATAAAGATGAAAGGTGTAAGTGATACCAAAATACCAAAATACATAAATACATAAATAAATACATAAATACCAAAAATTTGATCTTGCGGAAATATGGAAATTCCACAATAATTTTTTTATGTAATAATTTCAGACTTCGCGCATTATAGAGTAAAAGTACATAAACTTTTTGCTTATGAAATATAAATCGCAAACCGTCATGTATTTGTCATACAAGACAGCTATTATGTGTAGAACAAAGATCCTACTGGCAAAATAAAGGTTATTGGTTTTAAAAGAACTCTTAAATCACTAGAACTAGGTATTTTTTGCATTTTAATGTAATTTCGTTGTAGTATAAAATAGCTGTCTAAGTTTCTAACAATACAAATGTATCTAACGCAAAATCTCTTATACATGCTTCTAACTGAAATTATGAAGCAAACACCGCTTTCCCAGGTAATAGAGATTTTGAATAAATAGTTCAAATTTTATCGTTTGCGATTCCGCAGAAACTGGTATAAATTACAAAATGTATTTGAAGCTACATAAATGTAAAGCCATTACCAACCACACTACTTCAAGTTTCTAAATAATAGCAAAGTTTTATGTAATGCCAGAGGGTTAATAAGTGGAAGTTGAAGTTCCAGAAGTAAGGAACGTACACTTGTATTGCTCGTTGTAATTGCATGTTCGTATAAGAGGTAATTCAAATTCATTTGCTTGAATCACGTAAAACACGTACGTACATAACACAATTTGCTATATCGTTTTAAATGAAATGGCTGACTTAAGCATGCCATTTCTTGACGCTGCTAGTTAGTTCCCGAGCAAAGAAAAAGAGAAACTGATCTCAAAATCGAAATATTTAAAAATGAAATACATGACATCACATGCCTACTTCAATTAAACAGCAGGGGGACAAACCGTCCATATTTCTGATAACACACTGCAATTCTACTATAAACATGCGATGCACGTTTGGGGTTCTTTGCACGCTACATTGCAATTCTGCATACGAACGTTTATCTTAGAAAAACGATTCAGTCATGGCAGGGTTGGTTTCTTTGACTTTGAGGCACTTTTGATCCCTCATCTCTCATGTTTAATCAATGGTGATGCACTTTGGGTAGTAAACTTTTGCTTCTGTAGGGCATACTTCATCTTCCGATAAAAAAATATTACCGTGTTACATAAAACTGACGTATAAAATAAAAATAAAAAGGAATAAGTGCCTTCCGCGTTTGAAAAGAGAAAAGCGCTAAAAAACGGGCATGCATTTAGGGAAATGAGGCGAATTTCCGCAACATATAAAAGACGAAGCGTTGGAGGACCTCGGCGCTAAACAAATAAAATACCGACTAAAACGTAGTCCTTATTTTTTATGCGTCTATGAATTTTAAATTTTATTTTTATGACAACTGTTCGTGTAAAGTGTATGGTAATAAAACTGTATAACTTGTGTTTGCTTTCTAGTTCTGTCATAAATTCTACAACAAACAAGCGTCATTAATTTATTTACTAACGCTTACATGAAAACAGGACAGATATCAGATTATCGAAGTAAGTTGCGTAATAAGTTTGGAAAATGTATCGAAATGAAGTCTTCAATACGAGCACCATGCAACGGCAAGCAGTACAAATCACAGAATCGAGCATTTCAAATAGTCGTTTCAACTTCTAAAAAAGCTGTTCTTAAATCGTTTTCCGTGGTTAGTTCGACAAAACGCTTACGGAGTTTCCTCCCTTAGCACATTATTATTTCTCCACGGGTCATTCACTTTTTGCAGGGGATTCTGTCATTTTTTATACAGTCAGTCGAACAAGTAGTTTTCCGAAGGAGGCAGCTTGTGTGGAAAACCCACCTAAACATTTTATTGGTTAGTTCGTTTTATTTTATGCTCCTCACGAGTGCGAAGGAATAAACGTCGAAGTCGAGTTTACGCTTTACATTATTTCCAGTTGTTCAGGGAAACTGCTGCGCGGAAAACAACCGTGAGGTAAATTAAAGGAAGCTGTATTGGCGAAAAGCACGAAATGCTTAACGTTAAAAAGATAACTATTAGGTAGTTTGATGAAGCACTTGCTTATGTAGTTTGTGGCTCACCTCTAGAAGTAATAAAGTTAACCGAGAATGTATTATTGGTCGGCAATGGTTGATTCTGTATTTTTGTTTTCATAACATTCACCGATGGTACTCACAACTATTTAATCAACAGGATAAAAGTAATCAAAGAAGGTTATTTTATTAATGCATGACAAATGGACAAGGAAATTGGCAACCAGAAGAAGGTAGTAGCTGCCAAAAATTAAATAGGGAAGAAATAGTGACCCGTGTATTGTGGGGGCTACAAGTACCAAGATCATAAGCCCCCTTCTTACCTAATAATCAAATTAAGAGATCTCAAACAGCGTGGAAAACCGAAGAGGTACTTTTATCCAACCGAGAATCGAACCCGATTGCCTTTAATAGTAAAGCCTTATAGCTAAGGCCCAAAACCAGTGTGTCCATGGTTTATCCTTTTTGCCTTCTCCTCTCCAGTTACCAGTTCTCTGTATCCATACTATATTTTTTACAGTCCTCTGTTTGCAGCTGACGTTTCAGTTCAGTGTAGGTGTTGCATTACAATTAATTCATTATGAGAGACATACATAAATTGCAGCTTTGGTCTTCCTCTTAGATTGCGTCCTCCCATTGTCTCCTTTTATTGTTCTTTCCATGTTTGTCTTTAACCACCCTTTATTTCTTAGAATGTGCCTTACAACTGATTTGTATAATACTGGTAAGGGATCTTCACGTTTCACGTACGCACTGCACTTTCCTCCTAATATAGCAAAGTAATCAATTGTATGTTTACCAATTCTCGGACTCCATTCGGTGCGTCTTCTAGTATATTTCCGTATTGTGTAGAGATTTTTAATAATTTGTCTACCTTTATATTTAATACCAATCTGCGAATGGCTTCAAATAGCATGCCTATCTCATTCTATTTTATCGAAAGTATTTTCTATATAAACAAAAGACGTATCTTTATTTACTTTTCTTTATTCGCTTTTCTATTATTCGTCTTAAATCTAAGATTGAGTCACTTGTATTCGAGTTTTTTGAAGCCATATTGCCATCTTCGAATTTTGTATCTTCTATATGTTAATATTTTCGATGCGTGTAACACTAAACAGATTCCATTATACGTCTCTTTTTTGGAATCGATATATTCTTGGTAATGTTTCTGATACTATTCACGTTTCATACATCTTCCATATACATTACAATTACTTCTGGTTGTCTTATCTTGTGTATGCATATTTCCTACAGGAGACTAAATAAAGAGAAACGATAATAGATCATCCAGAATACATACAACAATACATAGCTACATAAATGAAAAACACATCATTTAACGATTAATATAAATACACGAGGATGATTCGTCAATTATTATCCCTAATGTAGAAGGCATTGACCAACAAATGAATAATTTCTTTCCTAGAAACGTTAGTTATAGACAATATAGGCCAAGTTGCAGGTGCCTATCTTCTTATTTATAAAAATACATTTAATGTCACTGTCATGATGGTGATTTTGAAAGGGAAAAATTCCGAGACAAGGGATGTGATAAAATACCTATTTAAGAAGGGTTTAGCACCCCAGGAAAGTGATAATGATATCTACGGAACGTTGGTTTAAAACCTGTGGTCACTCAAGAAAACGTTGATTTGGTCCATGATACTGTACTGAGTGATCGGATAATTACGGTCAAATATAATGCCGAGACATGTCGTTTTTCCATTGGAAGCGCTGCGATGAATTGAGGCTGAAAAAGTCAATGCAAGATAGATTTCAAAAATGTTGGTACCTGATCAGAAGCGGGCCAGGTTTCTTACTGCTGCTAGCAATTTGAGATTAATGGATTTGGATGGAGGCTTGGAAAGATTTGTAACTGTAGATGAAACCTGGGTTCATCACTTTCATCCAGAGTCAAAACGGCAAAGTATGGAATGATGGCATTGTGGTTCTCCGCCCCCAAGTTCCGTTTGACTTCATCGGCCGGAAGAGAATGGCAACAGTGTTTTGGGGTTTTGAGGAAGTTGCTTGTGTTGATTATTTAGTACATGGTCACACAGTAACGGGAGACTGCTACGCAAAACTCATACCAAAATTTCGTTCACAAAGCAAATAAGCGTCGAAAATTGAAACGCGGCATTCTGTTCCACCAAGACAGCGCTCCCGCTTACAAGACTTGTGTTTCTATGGCTGCTATCCACAAGACTGGATTTGAAATTTTAGAACAACCCCCAAATTCGCTGGATCTGGTGCCAAGTGACTTAAACCTGTTTCTCCAAACTAAAAGGAACATCTTCGAGGAACTCATTTTTCGGACGATGAAGAGGCGGTGGCTGCTGTGAATGAATGGTTTGCAGTGCAGGACAAAGAATTTTTCTAAGGGCATTTAAGCTCTGCACCATCGTTATACGAAGTGTGTTAACCTCTTAGAAGATTATGTTAAGAAATAAAATTGTTTCAAATGTCTAAGTCATTTGCTTCTATATCAGGGGAATAAATGATGAGCTACCCTAGTAAGTACATAATTATTTTAATTATACATTGCGATTCGTGTGTTTGTATTTTGGCCGCCGTTGATTAAGGCTGTAGGAGCCCCATTATACACCTCTAGTTAAACAAGTTTTATCACAAGTAAACGCGGTATACAATTACGTGTAGTTATTTAGGGGGGATAGGTAAAGATTTTATATGTCGTGTTCTTATCT
>JABXWE010002594.1:0-10878 GCA_014611495.1 Limonius californicus | reverse complement strand
ATTATTACTTCGGATATATTTGTCAATACCAATAAGTAACGCTTCAGGTGAACGATCATTTTCCACTCTAAAAAAGGTAAAATCATATCTTAGAAATTCTTTGAACCAAGATAACTTATCATTTCTGGCCCTTCTTAACGTGAAAAATGAGGTACTAGAAAACATAGATTCTAATGAAATTATAAACCAATTTGCGGAAATAAAAATGCGCAAAAGAAAAATTTAAATATTTTAATTTAATGCGCTTTAGGCTAGTAGGAATGTTGGTTTTGTATTTTTTTTTCTCTATTAGGACATTTATGTTCTGTGTTGGTTCTATTATTTTATTTATTTTGTGTTATATCTATTTTAAGTTGACAAAATGATATAAAGGTTGGTTTTTGACAATACTGCTTATTGTTATTGTTTTTTGTTCTATTTCCGACATCAAGTTTTTCGCCTGCGCCGCTTATCAATGCTTTCCTAATCCTACAAGGGGGCACGAGAAGGTATATGAGCCTAGGGCCCACTAGAACCAAAAATAGGCCCTGCATGAGTCACTTGCGAAGGCATATGAGCACTCGTACAGGAGAGAAACCTCTCAAGTGCGATATATGTAACTATGAACGTGTACACAAGAATAGATTACGATTGCATGTGAGAATGCACACGGGAGAGAAAGTGACACAAGAAAAGCTTGCGATTGCTAATGAGAACTCATACAGCAGAGAAACGCTTCAAGTGAAATATATGTGACTACAAAAGTGCATACATGAGTCACTTGCGAAGGCATATGAGCACTCGTACAGGAGAGAAACCATTCAAGTGAAAATTATGTGACTTTGAAACTGCACACAAGAATAGCATGCAAAGTCATGTGCGCATTCATACAGGAGAGAAACCATTCAAGTGTAATTTATGTGACTACGAAAGTGCACGCAAAAATAGTTTGCAAATGCATATGAGCACTCTTACAGGAGAGAAACCTCTCAAGTGCGATATATGTAACTATGAACGTGTACACAAGAATAGATTACGATTGCATGTGAGAATGCACACGGGAGAGAAAGTGACACAAGAAAAGCTTGCGATTGCTAATGAGAACTCATACAGGAGAGAAACGCTTCAAGTGCAATATATGTGACTACCAAAGTGCACAGAAGAATAACTCACATAGGAGTGAACCGTTCAAGTGTAAATTATGTGATTTTGAAAGTGACACAAGAAAAGCTTGCGATTGCAAAAAGAGAACTGATACAGGAGAGAAACCGTTCAAGTGCAATATATGTGACAACTGTAATAAATTGTTCGTTCCTTTTGCGAACGATTTCGCCGGATAACTCGGAGCCAGAGTTCAATAAAATAATGTGCTGTAATTTAAGAGTAGTTAATTCCAATGTATTTGCCTATTGCTTGTACAATATTAATTAAAACTAAGCATGTATGTAAAATAAATGATTCTCTCTAAAAAGGTCCCTTAGTGTCCTACTGCGGGTATTAAATTAACAATTTTATTGCATATGAAAATATTACTTAATTTGGATCCGTTTGTGTGGAAGTTCGGGCTACTAGGGAATTTAACGGAGACGGTGGGCAAGTCACGGGCCTTAAGTTGCCGCTCTGGAAACCCCACATTCAAAGGTCTCGTACAGGAATGAACGATCTGCTCGGCTTTCGGTTGTCGGTGATGAAATCTCTAGTAAGGGATCGCATTCCATTCGCTTCGTAACGAGTGCCCCCAAACCACTCGCTTGCACTTAGCGTCTACGCTATCTGGTTTTCTCCTGCGCAGTGGTTCCATTCTACTCAGTTTTGTATATAGTTGTGTTCGCATGTGCTATATAACCTCAAATACCTATTTGATTGTAATTATTATTTTTAACATGGCATTAAATAATTTAGTTTTGCTGTATGGAACTGGGGTTTTAGAGGAAGTCGAACATAACGCCGAAAGACCGCCACGTCGATTTCACGACCGCGATGACCCGTTTGAATTATCGGATAGGCAATTTACTCGGTTATTTCGACTGACTAAAGAGTTGACGCGTTTTGTGATTGTCCTAGTAGCAGAACATATACCTGCACCATCAAGAGTATCTGGTTTAGATGTGCAGACTAAGGTAAATTTTAAAAAAGTAGGTATTTGTCTGATAATGTATTTAATTTTTTAGTTCACATTAAAGGTTATAATTGCTTTGCGATTCTTCGCAGCTGGACGCTACCAATTAGATACTGCCTCAAATGTTTCTTTGGCAGTAAGTTAATCCTCTGTATTGAGAACAGTCAATGAGGTAAGCGAGGTGTTGACAAACCCGATCATATTCAACGAATATATTAAATTTCCAAGAAATGTGGGTGAACTGGATATTTTAAGAAATGAGTAAGTGAGCAGCTAGTTTTAGAATTTTTCAGTGTGTGTTGTGCATTTACAATAACTTTGGTTTTAGATTTTTCAGGCTGTTTGGATTTCCGGGAGTGATAGGATGCTTAGACTGCACCTATGTTGCAATTGTCCCTCCGAAAATAAATGCTCCTGTACAACCAGAAGCTGTTTATGTTAATCGGAAAGGATAGGTACCATTCCATTAACGTTCAACTTGTAAGGGTCCTAATGCAATCAGTATAAGTTACTATATAAACGGCACTATTATTTTAAAGCTGTGGCATTAATTAAGACACTGATTATTTTTCACTTTCCATTTTAGATATGTGATTCGAGACTGAAGATAATAAATGTGAATGCCAGATACCCAGGAAGCGTTCATGATTCATATATCTGGAATAATTCGACCGTGAAAGAACTTCTGGTGAATATGCATAGGAATAGATTGAATGACTATTACCTTCTAGGTAAACATCTTCGAAATTCAACACTATAATTTTTTAAAATTTTAATAAAGCTATAAAAATTGTTGTAATTATTATATATACATCTTTTTAGGTGATTCGGGGTATGCATTAAGACCATGGTGCTTAACACCATTAGAAGAAGACCCAGAGCCAGGTACATCCGAAGAATTGTACAATAACCGCCATAAATCCACAAGAAGCATAATAATTTTAAATGTGTTTATAATTATGTATATACAACTAATTAATAAGAACAATTTTAATTACAAACTATCGCTACTAACATACTAAATATCTAAAAACATTTTAACATATTGGGAAATAAAACAAATATTTTGAAGAACCTATTTGTTAGCCAATTTTTCCACTGCAGGGGCCATCCCATCCAATGCATTGGTTTGTTTGGCTAGCAGTTCAATTTTTTGTTTATAATAATTTTGTTTTATTTGATTTTTTAATATCACTGCCTCGGTTAAGGTAGCAGTTGCCTCCAGACTATGATGTAGTCGTTGTACTGCTACCCGTTTCTTTTTACCTGCAAGTAAAAATATTACAATATCAAAAGTGTTGCATGTATAAACTAAATCGACCAACGAGTAGGAGTTACAAAAACTTTATTTTACTTTCTACACATTTAATTAAATTGTGTCCAAAAATACCTGCTGGGGTCTTTGAAGGTGTACTTTCATGTTTTACGTTTGCTCTTGTATCAGCAAGCGGGGTTTTTCTTTGCCAGCCATTAAAGGTAGTCCTTCTCCAAATGTACTCGCTGGCACAACCACATGCACATGGGATACTAATAACAATAAAGAACCACTGAACAATAATGTATTTAACTTGAGTTAATAAAATTAATGTACCTGCTGAAGTATCACCTGATGACTTGACTGATGAAGTGGACGACGAAGCAAAACACTGGTCAGCAACATTTCTACATCGTCCCCCAATATAGTTTTAAAGTCCTATCAAAAATAAACAATGTAGAGGAATTTATTTTATACAAAAAGAATTTAATAATATAACATAGTCAAATTCCGTAGCCGATTCTTTTATATCACCATGTCCCTCTACTTGTGTTGGTGCAATTAAACATAGGACATCCTCCTGAACAGTGTGAGCACCTCGGTAATTTCACCACCACCCCCTGTACCTCGACGATGAATGTTTATTTTGACTTTCTTCGTACGGGTTTTATTTCGTTTATTTTGCCAAGTCTGAAACAAACGCATTTGTATCTATTATTTAGCAGTGAAAAAAATATAATTATTTATTTTTACCTTACGCCACTGTACCCATATTTTATTGGCGCCAGGAATTGCATTTAAAATTGCTGCTAATTGATGCCATAATAGTTGCGCTTGCTTGTACGTAAAAGAAGACGTGAATTTTCCAGATGTTAGTTCCGGATGTACACTTAAAAATTCCAGCATTGTTCGCTGCTGAGACACAGAAATTTTAGCACTTCTTTTGCTCTCCATATCCAAACTCAACAAACACTAAGCAGCAGCCAATTTGTAACACTAACACACACCTTTCTCTTGTGGATGCAAATTTGAAAAGAACTTACCTTTAGGTACAGTTACATAAATACCCTTTCCGGGAAAATCCAAGCGCATTTATTTATTTTTCAGGCGGGATAAACAATAGGTAGACAATAGACAATAAGTAACTCTTCTTCTAGTTAAAGGAGGGGTAAAAGCTTTCTAATGTCGGGAAAACCAAACTACCTAACTAAAGAATTTCTGAAAGAGAATAATCCTTTGCATCCCTTTTGTTTATTTAGTCACTGAGGGGAATGAAACCAACTATAAAAATAGCAAATCTAAAAATTTGGGAAACTGCAAGTATAAAAATGCAACAAAATGATTGGTTTTTATTGGTTTAAAATTAAAATGCCTACGAAATAATCTCAGACGTTAGTAAGCCTCTCGCTAAGTAGCCCTTGCTAGCGAATACGGTTTAGGCAAAGAGTATATACTCTTTGGTTTAGGTGTATGTTGCTTATCGAATGCGATAGGAAGTATTCGCTACGTAGCGCACACGTTTGTAAGCGAACGGTTTCGAGAATCGGCCCCCTGTACGTATTAATTCAGATTGTCTGTAGACGTCAATAACGATACATGTACTTACCTCACTATTTGTATAATTGTTTGAGTGTAAGAAACAAAGCAAAGTTTTTAAAAAGAGTTTCTTTTGGACTGCAACTAAAAGTCTTACAGTCTTGCGGATTTTTGAAATCTTTGCAAACACTAATTTTCAACAAGATTTCCATTTTAATGGTTAATCAAGAATCAGAACTAACAGCTCAAGAAGGAAGAAAGGTAGCCTGTATTCATCGCATCGCGAGAGCACCGTAAACCAGCCTTCTAAGCCGATACCTAAGAAGCAGAGGAACCTGTAGGACAAAAATCACCGAAGGGTCCCAAAACTCCTCCAGATTATCGGGACCCCGCTCAATTAAGTGGCCAGCTCTTTCAAGAGGCGTAACGAAGTATGTCCATAGTTAAGGGAAAATGCAGTAAGTTTTTGAACAAGTTCTTAAGTAAAAAGTGGTTTAAAATTAATTAAACATAATACTGACAGCAGTTTATAAAATTGTTAGCCTAAGATATACATTTATTCAGTTATTGATTGATTTTTCCGACACATTGATAGACAATTTCCTGGAACTGATCGTTAATTGTATTTTAATTATAGAAACGTATGATATTTATTTTTTAGGCCCACTACAATTGGATGTACGGTAATGCTTGTATCTTTGCTCTACACGAATACTGATCCCTTGGTACTTAAATTTAATACTGAAAATTTTTACGAAGACTTGCGCCAGCATATTGACAAATATGATACCGCGAATTATTCTGCTGATAATATCTATAATAATCCTGTTACCGAATCGGTCGTGGGTAAAATGAAGGACGAGTTTGCTGGCCGTCTGTGCGTAGTTTCTACGGTACTGGAGCTAAATCGTATTGTGTAGATGTGGTGGGCAAGAAAATTGTTAAAAAGGCTAAAGGAGTAAAAAACGTACAATACAGAATAGTTAGAAAGAGGAAGACTACAAAAATATCGTTGAAAATAAAAATCGACCAGTTTTTTGTAAAATGCATATTTTTAAATCTACTCTCCACAATATGTATACAGAATTAAAAAACCAAGTGGCCTTGTCATCAAAGGACGATAAACGCCTTGTAATTCCGGGGACTTCAAACACTTTGGCTTGGAATCATGAGCAAATTTGGCTATACAATAATACTCCCGATCCTCTAAATGACTTAGTACCTAGCTATGTTGGACAATGTTGTACGCAAAGAAATGCAATGATTTCAGAATATGGTTTTTGAATTTGTAGAAAATTTAATTCGACTGCATACACTGTTTATATTCTAGTTATGTAAGGGATTTGTATTTAACGTACGTATTAACCTATATATTTAATTATTTCTTATATTTATTTTGTTGTGTAAATATTTGTTCTCTGAGACATGCTTATATAAATAAACAAGTTTTGTATTGTACGAATTATATTTTGTAAATTATTGTTTAATGTGGAAAATTTGCGGTTGATGAAATGGTTTGGGAATAAACAAGTTTATGAATATGTTCATATTTATTTTCTAAACATACATGTAATTACAAATTGATAAAAATTCTTCATGGGTTACTTTAAACAACATTTTTATTCGATATCTAAGAATTATGCGTTTTGTTAAAACCTAACCATTTTACAAGTAGGTTTCGACCTTTTTTCTTCAGAACCTTCTCCACTGGATAAATATTTGGGTGTTTCACTTTTTGAAGTTCATAAAATCCTCCTTTTATTTCATTGTTTGTGACATCTTCTAAAATATACGTTGTCGGATTAGTGAGTTTAACCTTGGCAATTGTGAAATTTTCGGGGCTCCAGTTCGGAGTGTAACCTTTGACGAATGCTTCCCGATGTTTATTTATTCTCACATAATCATTAATTTTAAATTTCTGCTTTTTCGGATCAATCGTTTTTACGTAATTGTATGCAGTTTTTAAAGTGTGAGTTACATTGTATGGTGCTTCGTTGTGTGTTAACGTTTAACGATTTTGGATAATACATCCAACCATTTGTATGTACCTTGGATGCTAAATTCCTTCCACATAATATTTTTGAGCGTGCGGTTAACTCTTTCCACTATACTGCTTTTCATGTTGGAGTAGGTGCTGTAGTGGTTAATTTTAAATTTGTTCATTAACTTTGCGAATTCTTTATTATAAAATTCCTTTCCCATATCTGTTTGTAAATTTTTTGAAGTTTGCTTAAGTGAAACTAAAAATTTTCTCATTACGTTGGTCACATCTGCACCCGTTTTTGGCTTTACCGGATATGCCCATATATATTTGGAGAATGTATTGTTTACCACTAGAATATATCTAAACCATCTATTAAATTTAGCATACGGTATTATTTCCACTAGATCAGTTTGAAACAAGTCGTTTAAACCTTGCATCACTACGCGCTGTCGTTTATAATTTCTTTTCGCCTGTTTATTAGGGTGGAACATTTGCATATAGGAAAATTTAAGTATTTTTTATTTGAGTGTCCTGGGGCTAGAAAAGGTGCTAAACAGTGTGAAAATAATTATGGCACAAACAAAATAAAGAAAAAAAAACTCCTTCATGTTGCGCAAGCCAGGTGACGTCATAACTAAAAAAATGTCTTGCGGAGTATGAAAACCATTGACATATATAAGTATTACATTTTTTAGGTACTACGTTTTACAACTAAGTGATAATTTTGCACCGCTGGGCAATAATAACTATTAACTTTTTTTTTCATGAAAAGACATTTATCGTGATTTTCTAATATTTTTATTCCAGGCGTAATAAACATCACTAAAAATACAAAAATCGTATACATACTTCGCAAGAAAGTCAACAAATGCATATAAAAAACATTATTTAGTACGATATTCTGATTTGGTTCCGAAAGACGGCATCATAGTTTTTGATTTTAGAGTGGTTCGGGCAAAACCGTCAGACGAATCTTCTCCACAAACTGCTGCTGATACTTTACTGTTCTTTCAACTGCTTGAGTATGGCAGGCAAGGCTATCAAATTTTACCTTATCAACGATGGCTTTTTTCAGAATATCTTCTATATTTAGAATTTTAAATGTTAGTGGTGGTTCAGATACTTTGACTGTGCTCCAAAAAATTAAATCGATATAATCAGATGCCTCAAAATTAAAATCAGGAATGGTAAATGTTCTAACTGTTTGTGAATCTGTTTTCATTAAAGATCTGATTTTAAGTATTCGTCTATAAGCCAATTTTCGAACAGTTGGCTTTTCATCAGACAGCATAGCGATAGGTATGTTTTCAGGCTGGCTGAAGTATCCATACCGCTGGATAACAGGATCTACTACTTTTTTTAATTCGTCATTTAGATACCGGGACAAGCTAATCATTTGAAATAGGTGTTCTGCACCATTTGTGCATAAAGTCTCTGATTTAATGCTAAACCAAATAGGCGCATAAACTCGCATTATGTATCTCACTAGCGTTTTCAGATTTTCAGAGGGCTCATTTGTAGCAACATATAATCGTAATACTCGATTAGCAGTAGTTAACCACCTAGCATGTGATAATTTTCCAGGATTTCTTTGACCCAAATCTGATGGGCAATAGCCCACAGATATAGCGTGACATATTTCCAGCAAAATATTTTTGATCGGTGCTGAGATCAGATTCATCAAAATTCGCAGAAACAATAAATTGAATTTTAGCAAATACTACAACAGGAAGGCTCTCACAGTAATCTAACTGCTTTAAAATGGGCCCTGAAAATCCGTGGGGTCTTCTTGTTTTGCCGTCCAGGTGGTGTAGTAAATGGTAAAGTGGTAATTCGTTTGCATGGAACTGACATATGAGCCATTGTAACGGGCTTCCTAGTTCTTCTTCTAAAAGTCTAATGACACCACTTTTCGTACCAGTATTTACCGCAGTTCCATCACATCCAATTGCAGCAATTCTTGATACATGTATTTGATGTTTTTGTAGGAAGGCTGTAATACTTGCTGTAATATTTAGGCCGGATCCAACGATTGGCGTAACGAGGCCAAGATAAATTGATCGTGGTTCCTTTATCAGCGATACATGTTCCTCGCTTATTATACTGCGATAATATTTTCCATCAACAAAGTCTTGCTTTAAGCTCTTATCCTTTCGGTCATCAAAATATAGACCAAACTCAGCTTCATCTTCTAGTAACTCTTTGCCTAACTCTAATCGCATTTTTTTCCTTGCTCTTCTTATTGCCATTCGATCGACTACATTTGAGGTGTTACTTTTTGTTACCAGACCAATATCTTCCAACACGGCGCTGACTATTGTCGCAGCAGAACGATCGGATAAACCGGAGCGATTGTAAAAAAAGATTAGTTTTTAAAATATTGAAATATTAAGATGCCTCGGCTCTCGATGCCTTTTTCCGGAGCTATAATGAAAATACAAAAAAAATCAGTCCAAAATACGCATGTTTACACGTTACGCAAGACACTTGTCTGTATGGTGACGTCATGCGACGTGCGCAGCATGAAGACAATTTTTGTTAGCAAATTTTTTTTTCAGAATTTAATCTTAACCCGAAATGAACATTTTAGTACCCCAGGGGTTCTAATATAAAAATATTTTTTAAATTGTTCCACCCTAATATACATTAGGACTTAGGGGGTTTATATAAACTACAAGAAGGTGTGGCTGGTGTGCTGTGTATATTGGTCTTGGGAAACACGAGATCAAAGGCGCTGAGTGCAGTTTCGCTTCTGGTTGGTTTGTGTATTATGTTGTGGTCAGCACTGCACAGTTATACTGTATTACTATAAGGTATATAGTCTAGTGCTACGTAAAATTTCAAATACATTTTTGGTACATCGTTAGTATTGGTTTCTATTCTAAAATAATACATATTAGAAAGCACGTACATATATTACTAGTACAAAGCATATAATTTTCATCTTGCTACAGCTGATATCTTCTTTAATACAATCTCAAGTTAAACTAAAAATCATTATTAGCAGTAGTGTTTAGGGAAATAATCATGTTAGCGATCCGTGGCGCTCCTGATCAAGGGCGCTACCCCGAAGAGACGGCCAAGGGCGATCCAGGCTACAGTAAATTGTGAAGTACGGAAAATAAAGATATAAGTTCTAACCCCCGACGAGCACTACAATGTACTACCGTAATCGCAAAATCCAATTCTGCGAAATTATGTTGCAATACAATAACTATTCAAAAATTTCTTAATTATTGTATTTTCTCATGGACAACACTAATTATCACAAGTATTCACGATTTTGCACCCCAGCAACCAAAAGGTGTTTCTAAGGTAATTTTCGACACTGAATCCGAATCCATAGCCCGTTTTTCTTGATTGGCTCCAGTTTTCGAAATAACCGACGTAACAATTTTTCACGATTTTCTACCATTTATGACAATTTTACTGAACAAAAGTGATATATCAGAACTGAAGCGCAGTAGAATTGAGTCGTTTGTATTGTTGGGGGTCCGTTTTACGCATTAAAATCCAACTGTAGTCGCTCATCATGCCCTCGTCCCAAAATCCTTGGTAGCGTCTCCCAATTCTCATCAAATCTTAGTGTAGCCGTTCTCCTGACTCGTCGCTCGTCTCGCTCCGAAAAGAAATCCAGATGGGAATGTAGGAAATGAATCTTTAAAGACATTCGAGCCCCAATCTCTAATTTTTCAAAAAGTTGGCTATTACTTGTTAATCCTGGGATTTTCGTTTGCCGAGAAAGTTGTGAATAGCACTTTTGAAAGATGCCCATGCTGCTGCTTCGTCGGCCTTTAAACACTTTGGAAAGTTGTTGTCGTCCATCAGATTTATATTATCAGGTCCGACAAATACACCTTCTTTGATTTACGCGTATTTTATTTTGTAAAAGAGCTAGGTTAATTACTGGAAAGCCGGCTCTCTTCCCGGTCGAGTGCTTTAACGAAGTTCTTTATAAGGCCAAGTTTGATGTGTAGAGGTGGCAGTAAAACGTTTTTTGGATCA
>JABXWE010002593.1:0-59486 GCA_014611495.1 Limonius californicus | reverse complement strand
CAGCGTTATCAGGTAAGGACCAACCTGCAGCTTGTCTGCCTTTACAGGCATTTGCTCTAGAAGTTTGAGCAATATTTGTTCGTAGGCCCTGTATGCCTAACAGGGCCGTGTGCTTAGATTATTTAAACCTTGGGGCGGACAAGGATTTGATCTTAATGTATGATAATAGAACATTGTGTTCTATTTACTCTGAACATGCAAGCTGCAATGTCTTGCGAAACGTTAGTTTGTATGAGTTTACGAACAGCTAACAGGCATAAGCCGATTAAGTATTATTGTCCTGGCAAACAAAATACATTAAGATCAAATCCTTGTCCGCCCCAAGGTTTAAAAAATCTAATCACACGGCCCTGTTTAGGCAGGCAAGGCCTACGAACAAATATTGCTCAAACCTCTAGAGCAAATGCTTGTAAAGACAGACACGCTACCTTACCCGATAATGCTGGGTGTAGTTCCCAAATAACGCCGCGGTCCAAGCCGAAAGTAAATTGTAATATTGACAATTCGAGAAACCGTGAAAGCCTCAAAGAATAAAGATATAACTCTTAGCAGCAAGATCTCATTAAATTTTTTCTAAACATTCATTTGATATTTATCGCAATGGTTTATGAAATATACACAATTTCATCTACATACTATAAAATAGTGCTTTATTATTTGAATTTCTTCAGTAATGTTTGAACAGTGGTTTTCTTTAATTTAAATCTTTGGAAAAATAGAAATCAGCCGAAAAAATAAAATGATTACAACGATAAGTCTGAGGTCTGGATTTAAATGACTAACCATTTCTAGTTTCTTCAATTTGTAAAATTTATCTATTTATTAGTTACCACAGAGAAAAATAGTATTTTTTATAAACACTTCATTTACATTTACATTCGTTCGAAATATTTCGTACACACTCGTAGCTGCCTTATCCTGACGAAATAGTTCTGTCAGATGCTTCTGCTACCCGATAAGGTTAATCCTTTGGAATAAGTAAACTAACCTCTGATGTAGACTACCGGACAATTGAAAGACAGAAAAGACTGTAACAAGGGGGATAAATGTTTCTGTTAGCTTGTCTAGAATTTTATGAGAGCATTGAAAGACTGGCCCTAAGCAGTATTATCTGGCAACACCGCTTGGTCCTCGCTGAATCAGTTATATGTAAAATTGGTCCTCTGATGATGCGTATACTGAACCGTAAATATACACCGTCTCGCTTTACATTTACTACCGTGAAGCCTCACTTTGTTGTGATATACATATTGAAATTTTTATGGTTAAAAACGATTTTCTGGTTGTATATTTAAATGTTTAGTACTGTGCTGTATAAATGCTTTATAATTATCGTGGAACGAATTCATTATCGTGCAGTCCTCAGAAAGGTAGGTGTATATAAGGTCCTCAGTTGTTGCGCCAGTCAAAAATATATATATATATATATATATATATACCAGAAACACTGGTGAACGAGGGGTTTCGTGTCCCTATAATCCGTAGCTCGCAGCTCGTGCTGTATATGGGACCACTTTCGTTTTTCTTTGGCTGCACTTCTCCATAGAACGTGAAAAGGCTCTCTGGGTTGTGGTGAAAGTGCCATCCTCGGTTGGGGACGTCTAGGATGAGTCCCGCATCTTCGATGAAGTCTATCCCCAGGAGCGTTCGGTTCTGCGCCTGGGGTAAAATGATGAACTCAGTGGGAATGCGCTTCGCTTTCAAGTCTACGTTGACCTGGGTGGTGAGTACCTCTTGGGGCCGGTTCTCTCCGTCCGCCAGAACTAAGTTGATCTGTTGGCGTTTGAACTGGTGCCCTTGGATCCTCAATTGCTGGTATAGTGTGTGTCCCTCTATACTTTGTCGGGCGCCTGTGTCTATGTAGGCTAACCCGGCTGCGTTACCAATTGAAATCTTGACTAGGGCACATGTCCGTTGTCGTGCCGGTGCTGGGAGCAGCTCGTTGTGCTCTGCTAAGTAAAAGGTTAGCTGAGCGACAGCAGCTTGTGTTTTGTTGCACTTGGGGCACTGGCTCCTGATGACCCTGGAGTACCACATCCGAAGCAGGAAAAACTGGACATCGTAGTGCTGGTGCTGGAGCTGGAAGACACAGAAGCTGTCTCGTTCCGTTTCCGTTTCCTCTCCACTCTTCTGCACTGTGGCCCAGAAATTTGCAGTAGTTGCATTTCTTCCGGCTGGGTCCTATTTGCTGTTTGGGTGTTGGTACCGGCTCTTCCTCGAACTTCCTCAGTTCTCTGAAGAGGGCGTCGAAGGAATCAAACTGGGTCCGCGCCAGCTTCATTCTTATCCTTCGGTGGAGGAGCCCATAAATGGTATCCAGCTGCAGTGGGACGGCCATTTTTTGGTCCTCCGGTATCTTTGCGATTAACGCTCGCTTTTCGTAGATTAACCTTTCGGTTGCTGTATTCTCTTCCTGCTCTGCGGAGAAAATTTCGCGTAGTATCTGGTGGGTCAGCTTTGTAGGTCCGAAAGCTTTTTTCAAATTTTCCGTCGCTTCGTCCCAGCTTCTGACAGAATCTTTGATTCCCTGCCACAGGTAGCGGCTTCCTTCTCCAACAGCATGGGTATGCCTCTTAGCGCGTTTTCTGGTGAGACGTGTTCACAGTCCTTATATATTTCGATTGCGTCGAGGAACGCGTGTACGTCGGACTGCCCATCGAACCTTGCGGTGCACTTTGAAAATGACCCACTTGTTTGTGGGGCTTGCCGTTGTCCAATCGTCGCCATTAGCATATTCAGTTGCTCGAGCGTGAGCTGAACGGGCTGTGCGGCTCCCTGGTCGGCCATCTTGGCAGCTTTGATTTTTCTTTGGTGCGAGCGGGTGTTCGGATAGGACTCCGTGGTGTCGGATGTTCCCTCGATCGGCTGGTTCCGTGGTTTCTACTCGTTGTGGTTCGGCCACTCGGTTGGGCGCCACTTGTTGGAGGGGGTGGGGAATTTTATATTTACCCGAAAGCAAATATATTTCCCATATAAAAATTATAGCCTCGGCTAAAGTCTTTAATTCACATACGTAATACAAGAAATTGAGACGAACACAGATAGAATAGGAAGCACAAAACAGTATATATATACACAGAAACACTGGTGAACGCTTGGATAAGCACGGGCAAATCAACAACACTCGTATCTAACTAGAATGATCCCCAAGAGATGCGTTCCAGAGCTGATGGTTGAGTGAGCTGAGCTTGCTTGTCGATCGTATTTTTGCAAGCTCCTAATAAGGGCGCTTCGATGTCCCTTCATTAGTAAGAGTTTCGGGTGGCGCCATCTAGCGGATGCGGGCGGCGCGTGGCTCATGGTGGGGTCGGTAATGCGGGGCGCGTACTTAGGGTTGTGTCCTTGCTATAACGTAACGTGACTGTTTCCGCTACAACTGGCATTTTCAATAAATCCATTGCTATTACCGGCATGCAAAACAATAAAACGTTTCTTATCAAACCCCTGAGGTCGCCGAACACTTTTGACGTTCTCATCTTGCCACGATTTCCTTGAACGTCGCTTCGAAAATATCCAGTTTCATCCAAGAAGACAACTTGTCGTAAGTGTAATGCGCAATTTTCTTCGTATCGTCGTAAAAACCGAGTTCTTAAAGCAGTAATATTTGTTTTCTCCATCAAGGTCCTTCTATTGTCATCTTTTTTTGTATTTAAACTCCAAATTACGCAAGAGAGTTCGTAAGCTTTCATCGCATACATTTATAATGTATCTCTCCCTTAATTCTCTATTCAGAGTAGCGATTGTCACATGCTTTTCTACAACATGTAAGATTAATTAATATTAAACACAAAATAAATCATAATTACTCACTGTCTTTGTACATGTTGTACACAGTGTCGCGAACAGTCATTTTGATTGGTTCGGCCAAGTCTGCAGTTTTGGGTTTTGCCCGTGGTCTTGATTTGCCGGGACTACGTAAGATTAGATTCTTCTCATTACGAATTTTGATACCCGAAACTGTTTTAACGCCAATCTTTAGTGCACCGGCGACTCTCTGTAATAATTTAAATTGATATGAAATAACGTTAGATGCAAAAGAAAATAGCGATAACGTCCCCCATTTTCCTTTTCAACCGTGAAATACTCCAACCGATTAATAATCAAATTTTGGATTTGAGAACCAAGACGTTTGCCCGGCATGCTAATTCGTTAACTATTAAATGGTATTATGCACGTAGTAATATTTGCTTTGATACGATTTTGTTCTTACAAGAACTGTTTTTTAAATGTTGAAGCCGACAATAATAACAGACGAAATGATGGGCGAAACGAGAACGACAGCAACGACAGTAATGACAGTAAATCCAAAATACAATTGACTTCAGCAGGAGTCGCCGAAGTGCGCGAGCGCCAATTGACAATTTTCCGTCTCTGTTTGACGCATTCAAAATATGACAGTAGTAGGTCGTAGTATGAAGCATCTCTGTTTAACGTACGTTACCCAAAGGTTTATAGGTGATAGAAAAGGAGAATGATATGATTCGTTTGTCTGAGTGTATATGAAACATTGATCACGGGATGGAAAAGATCCGTTGGGAAGACTATGTTAATCGAGCAGTATAAACAATATCTAACGTTATTCGCTAACTCACCAATATGGTTATAGATATGGTTGACCCAATATGAATGGTTAATAGTACGTCCAACCGTGGTACCACAAACTGTATGCATCGATCGCAATCATTTTTAGCAAGATCTTGGCCGATATATAGCTTGTGTTGGTGAAATGAATACTTCCTTAACATTTCACGCGCTGGACAATTTATAATATAATATGGGAGCAGCGTGGCAGACAAGCGCTAGTACTGGTCAAACAATACTCAAAATTAAGGAACGATATGCGCAGTGCCTACTTGGATGGGTGACCGAAATCTTCGATCTAACGCTGCTACCAGCATGGTGCCTCGGAGAGTACCTAAAACCGTCGGTCCTCCTGGGTTAGTGCGCCACGCCACTAACTACCTCAAACAGGGTTAAAGTGGCAGCAGGGTGCGGAATATCCCCGCAAACATTTCCCATACGCAATTTATTTATTTAGTATAAACAATAATACAAATGTCAATAGATATTGATAATTACACCATCTCACTAGATATGTCCGAACATTTAATCACGTATATAGGCAACTCATTTAACTACGATTAGTAAAGCTGCACAGTGACTTGTATGCAGTGTGCTGCCTTTGAATACCTTCTACGGAAAAAATACATCATTTGTGGAATTCTTCAATTTTCTGTCCCTTAATTTGAAAAGCGTATCCAAAACAGAGTATACACGAAAGGGTCATACATTATACATATATTACATCTATTTTTAATTTTTTAATACCAAATTAAGGGATAAATAAGGAAAACATTGATTTAATTTTTAAATGTAGTGTAGTAAATCCCGTCCTAGATCTCCCTCTTTCAAATCAATAATCAATATCGCCTAAGCCTATGCGCGTATGGCATCGGCGTGGTGCAATGGGCGACGATCTGTTTTGTGAAGCGGACATTGGGAGTTCAAATCATCCATATTTTGTAATATTTTTTTAATTATCTTTTTATTAAAAACTTTTTGTTTTGTAAATTCAATTCATTATACACATTTCAGCGGTTTAAAAAATAATTTATAATGCACTATAATTCTTTAGTTAATTATATTTTTTCTATGATACCAAAAACATGTATACTTATACAATGTCTTCTAACACAATAATAACACGGTTGGACGTAAATAATAAATAGATTTTCATAAAAAAAAGTTAAAAAAGTTATAAAGGAGATATCGAGTTCCCAAAATTTGCTTTACACAACGGATCCTCAACCATTGCGCCACGCCGGCGCAATTCGCATGTTAACTTGGGCGGTATTACTACACTACATTTATAGATTATTTCTTTATTTACCTTTTAATTTGGTATTATAAAAATAAGTAGATGTAATGGATTTAAAATTTAAGTCGATACGCTTTTCAACTTGGGGAACAGAAGAAGAATTCCACAAACATGTGTATTTTCCCTATGGAGAGTATTGAAAGTCAGTACATTGTATAACGAGAACATGTAACTACTCCACCATTTGAATTAATATATGAAAATATAGGTAAAAATAAGAATTGATATGGGTAGTATATTCATAAATCCTATTTTTGTTGGATCATCAATGTTTTATCACCCCGGATTCTGAAGAAAATCCCCATAACTTTCAATGCAAGCCTATATAGTTTTGTAAATATGTGGAAATAGAAAAACTCTACGTACGATAGTGTACTTTAATTTTATTTATAACTCCAAAATTAACAAATTATTTTTATTTTTCTTGTGTCTAAAATACCGTGACTTCATGTTTCTTTACAGTCATATTTCACTACAAAAATGCTGTATACCATATGCAGTCTATATCATTCGATACAGGGCACTTAAAAATACGGAAAACTTTGTTCTGAGAAAAAGTTAAAAAATTAAAATAGGAAAATATCGATTTATGTCGATTCATGGATAAATCAATTGTAGTACATTACTGTATAGGGAGAATTTTATTCAATTCTCAAGTATGTAAAAATATGGGAAGGCTTAATAAAGAAAGTGACTCTTCCTAAACTGCAAGTAGTAGAAACTTGCTTATTTCATCAAGTGATTGAGTATTATGCATATACAACGAATATCATATTTGATTTGTATAACGTGTTAAGTAAAAAAGAAAAAGGGGATAGTCCTGTTGACACCCGGTACGACGAATTGATGAAAGGAACGCATATTTTCACGAAAAACGATGAAAAATCATTATAAAGGCAATTACTGTCTTTAATTTTAAAGGAAACATATTATAAAAGGGTTTACATAAATGCCACAGTAGTCAACTAACGTATCTTCGCGAGTACAGACTATCAATTCCATCAATTATGCCTTTATATATTATTTATATAATAAAATTGACAGCTCCAGAAAACTCACTGATGACGTGGTGCTCGGGTGTTTATGATGGTACTGTATAAATAGGAAATATTGTTTTGCTCAAAAATTAAGTATGTTATAATTTGTCTATCTAAGAAATACAACGTTGTGAGTAGCGATTAAAAATAACAGTTTCGCATCATTAAAGTATTGTATACTTTTGATCTTTCGATGCCTGGTGATCAGAAATGATTCTTATGAAAAGAAACCATGCGGGAGGTAGAAGTTAGGCCGAAATTAATTTTTATTTTATATTTGTTACCAAGGCTAAATCAGAGACAGAAGCGTAACTGGTAGAGGCGGAATAAACTGACTGGGGCCCCTGGCTGTAAACTATACGGGGCCCTTAAAAATGTGTTTGCATATTACAAAAAAGAGTATTCTAAGGCATTACCTACTTAAAAAAAAAGCAGAATGTAGTAAATTCTCTCCAACTACTCGCTTCTGGTTCTTCATAATCATCTTTTGTTGTATTTTCAGCATTTTTCCTTCTAATAGTTTCTTCTTTATTAAATTTACTTACGAATTAAACAAAATATCAGAATCTCAATAATTTAATAATATCAACACAAAAAATAAAAGTAATAGCATTCAGAGGAGATGAGACAATTCGATCAAAATGGTAATGCGATAGGACAAGGAACAACATTTAACTTTCTTGGATCAACCATATCGTATCAACAACAAAAAACAGACATACACAATAAAATGTGAAAATTGAACTATGTATGTATATCAATGACACAATATATAGAACCTTGAGAAATGATACGTTTATTAAGTTCTATAAAATAATTGCATTACCGTGCGGCATATATGGAAGTGAAAACTGGACGGTTACAAAAGCAAATGAACAAATAATACATAACATTAGAGACTCAATTTTTAAAAAGAGCAGCTGGCTGCTCGCAAAGTGAAGACAAAAGCTAGGAGTGCGCAATATCAACGAATTAATAGCAGAATATACATATAAACAATTTAGAGCGAACACGTACAAAAATGGAACAATAGAGGATACCCGAGAAAATATGACAATATAGAGCAAAAGGCATAAGATCTTTGGGAAGACTCCGTAAAAGATAGAAAGATGAAGAATAAGGAACGTAACGGGAAATACATCCTAAGATATACAGAAAGAAAAAGAAGAAGATTAAATTTATTAAATTCAATTTTAATCTTTAGCTGCTTCTAATGTTTTAATGAGAGAACTCAATATTGTTTTGGGTATGTTTTAATTATTTTTGTGCTGCGTGGGAAAAATATCTTTCCATTTTTTCACCCTAAATAAAATTGCTATTTTAAATCTTTATTATGTAAATATTATTTTCTTTCAGTCCTGAATGATATCATAAAAATATATATTAGTAATTAATAGTTGTAAATATAAGATAATATTTATAAGGCTGGGGTGGCTCAGCGGTAAGACAGCCAGGCTTTGGATGTAATAGTCCGAGCGCTTCCCGGTTCGAAACACTCCAGGGTCGGACATTTTTCTAACTCCCTGGGTGGTCGGTACTGGGTCTCCATTTGCCATTGGGGATCAAATTAATGGCACTCCTCGTGTTACGGTCGCACTAGATGAGTAATAAGACCATATACAAAAACACACCACACACCAGGCAGGTTAGGCACGGTTACCCACCATAGCACAGACTAGCTTGGCTTTGCCTCACACCGCATCGACACTGCGGAAGCTGTACAAACTAGGATCACGATTATGATGATGAAGATGATTAATAAAATAATGAATAAAAGAGTTAAAAATAAGTTTTCTGTAGGAGTTTTTAATCATAACAAAAATGACACTATATCGCATTTACAAATTAAATTTACAATTGTTTAAAAATTTTTATTATTTACTTACCAACAGAATTTCATAGCAGAGCACGAAATATAATAAACTGGATTTTTCGTAAGCTTAAGTTGCAATACAGCAAAGAGCAGCAGCTATAATCCTCATTTTCCACAAAAGAAAAGATAGTTGTTGCGAGAATTATAGGAACATATCGCTGCTAAGTGTCCCAAGGACAACGTATGAAAGGATACTGGAACATAGGCTAAGAAAAGTCACAGATCAACAATTCGAAGATGCTCAAAGTGGCTTCAGAGCAGGGAGAGGTACTAGCGATGCTTTCTTTGGATTAAAACAGAGCACGGAGAAAAATATGAGACCCAACAAAGAACTAAATCTGCTTCATAGATTTAGTAAGCCTTCGACACGGTTCCGTGAAGTCAAATATGGGATCTACTGAAGAAGTATTGTGTAAGCAACACACTGATAAATGTCATAAGAAGCGTATATATAAACACCTGGAACTATATAAGAACAGGAAATATGGACTCGACAAAATTCAGAACAGAAGGAAGGAGTAAGGCCAGGAGGAGTACTGAACCGACTACTATTCATTAGTTTAATGGACGACATCACGAAAAACTGCAGCAATAAGGTAAAAGGAGAAATGATTGGTTACAGAAATATGGAGACAGCGTGGATCTCGGAATTTATAAACGCAGACGATTTAGCAATCATCGCAAACAAAGACGCGGAACTACAGAAAAACGTGCTTTCGAAGCTAGAAATATGACGATCAATAAAGAAAAAACGGTAGTAATGGTAATAGGCAAAGAGCCAAGAAACATAATCAGGCCGAAAAGGAGCCTTTAACGCAGGTTGGAAGCTTCAAACTCTGAGCTGTAAAGGTGACATGGATGGTGAGATCAATAGTAGACTGGGCGCAGCACCTAGACTATACCATCATCATCATCATCATCATCATCATCAACAGTCTTTCCATGCCACTGCTGGGCATCGGCCTCTCCTCTGCCACGTGTTTCTCCTCAGCGCTAAGGTAGAAACACGGGAGACCTACAGTTTAACGTCGAACCCGAACGACAGAAATTCCAGAGAAGGTTTTTAGCATTAAGATCCCACGGTTGCAAGCCGAATTGGGAAATTGTGTGTGGTGGGATGCAGACAAGATTTTTATAAATCTGCATAGTTCTGCTTAGGTTTCGAACCCAAGCCAGAATCGACGTTTTATTCAGAAAGCGAGCGCTGTACCAACTGAGCTACCACCACACATAGACTATACCATGCGATAAATAAAATAATAATCAATAAAAATAAGATCTCGAAACAAATCAAACTACGGATATATAATCGCACCTACGTTACAACATTAACATATAGCAGTGAAATGTAGACGACCAAACAAAGCAACAAGAATCCAAACAAGTGAAATGAAATTCCTCCGCCGAATTCAGGAAGTGACAAAGAGAGATAAAATAAAAAGTGATGAACTAAGGAGAAAGTTGCAGGTGAAAGCACTAAAAGAGAAGATAGAAGGAAACCAACTGCGTTGATTTGGACATCTACACAGAATGAGTAAAGAAAAAAAGGTGAAAGCTATTTGGGAAGCGAGACCAACGGGCAGAAAATCACGAGGACGCCCAATAAAGATGTGGAACCAAGAATTAGAAAAAGTGTTACAGAAGAGAAACCTAGATGCTAAGAACCTTTCCAATAACAAAAAGTGGAAGAAAATGTTTTATTGACATAGCGCCAACAACGTAGTAGTTACTAGGAAAGTGTTCCAGAAATCCTAATTTCAGTGTCCGACAAATACTAATCAACTAATGGTTTATGCTGGTACGAAATTGTTTATATTGTTTTGTTCTGTATTTCGTGCAAGAGCGTCAACTTTTTCGGATGCATTTCTCTTTCTGTTTCTCTTCTGTTCTCCTACTTTTCTTCTTTTTCTTCCCTTCTTCTTCTTCCCTTATCCTTCTGCTTTCCCTTTTCTTCTCTTCCTCTTTCCTTCTTCTCCTACTGTCTTAGCCATTCCGTAAATTGCTATAATCCTGACTATTTAAATTTTCTTGGTTGTTTTTAGAAATAGTTTTACCGATGTTAAAGCACACCATTCTCATGGGTTTCTGCGCCACGCTATTCTGCGGCGTTTTGGGCTTCTTCTTCCGTCTATTTGACCTTGCATTTCCTTTTCTTTACGGTGCTGCTTATTTTTAAATATTTCTTTATCCTGTGTTATACTACTTGGTTAGTTACATGCTCTGTTCAAGACATTCTCAATAGTTTTCTATATAACGATAGTTCGAAAGCTTCCAATTTTCTTTGCGCTGCCACATTGAGGGCACATGCTTCGACGCCGTACGGCAGAACTGGAAAAATATAGCATTTTAGCTCTAACTGTAGCGGTTGCTTACCGTTTTTACGAAATTGTCGTGATATTAAAAGATTCAAAACTTTCTCATACGAATAAGATTGCAGTTAACTTTTAGGGTATTGTGAGTATTAGAAAATACGTATTTCATCAAATGCTCAAAGAAGAAACATCAAATAAATAAATAAATAATAAAATACTTTTTGTTTGGTATTACAGTTTTTAGGATTCGTAGGTCTCTTGATAGTTCGGAACTCTATTTCTATATGTACTGGCAATTTACGAGGAGTGTTCACATTTAAACAGGAATTTATTTATATAAAAGGGTTTTGAAATATTACAACGAGGGAAACTATACTACTTCTTGATGTAGTCCTTTTATCCTAGCGATGCACTTGCGCCACCGATCTGGAAGCTTTCTAATACCTTGCTGTAAGAAGTATTTGGATTGCATGCGTATCCACTCTTGAACAACTTCGATAACGACTTTACTTGACTAAACTCTTCCCGGATAAAAATTCATATAATGGGCCAAACAAATAAAAATTGGAGGGAACAAGATCAAAGCTCTTTGGTTTCCATTGTTCTTGCAGCGGTATGAAGGTGAACATTCTATTGGAGAAAGCTAAAAGTTTTCTTTTTCATTTGTTGCTGATCACCCGCTTTACTTTATCACGCAAAAGTGTCGAATAATAGTCTATATCATCATCAAAATAATATGATAAGAAAACAGTTGCCACGGATATGTTAAGAAGGGTCATTGCCAACCTTTAATTTATTTAAAGAGCGAACGGACGTTTCGTCATACCGACCTATAAGTCTATTGCCTATTGTTCCCAAACTTCTAGAAAAACTGGTACAACGAAGGATTAATGAAGACTTAATAGCACAAGATTGGATCACGGCCCACCAATTCGGTTTTCGTTCAGGCCACTGAACTACACAACAATACCACCGCATAACACAAGTAATAAATCAGGCCCTAGAACGAAAAGAATACTGCGTAGATATTAGCCAGGCTTTTGACAAGGTCCGGCACCCTGGACTTCTACTTAAAATAAAAAGGACTCTCCCACGGGCATACTATAACTTATTAAAATCATATTTGTGCGAGCGGCAGTTTGAAACAAAAGTAAATAATGAAGTGTCCGGTCTCAATACAATTACCTGTGTGCCACAGGGCAGTGCGCTCGGTCCACTTCTATAGCCACTTTTTACAGATGACCTGCCATTAGCTGACAACACAACATTGGCAAAGTTTGCTGATGACACAATCATTCTTGCAAGCACGAAAATCCAGCAATAGCTTCATCACGCATACAAGATCACCTAAATGTACTCCAAGGATGGTTGCAAAAATAGCGTATGAAAGTAAATGGAAATAAATCGCAACACATAACTTTTACACTTAGAAAAAATCAGTCCCCAGCGGTACAAATAAATAATCAAGATATAGCAAAGTCAGTGTAGTTAATTATCTCGGACTAAATCTAGATGATAAACTGAACTGGAAGCAACACAATATAAAAAAAAGGAAGCAAATAGATATAAAAGTAAGGGAAATAAACTGGTTAATAGGAAGAAACGCAAAACTCTCATTAGACAATAAGATCCTGATTTACAAAGCAGTTACAAATGCAATTTGAACATATGGAATAGAGTTGTGGGGATGTGCAAGCAAATCCAATCTACTTATGATACAAAGAAGCCAATCAAAAATACTAAGAATGATAACAGACGCACCCTGGTACGTGTCAAATCACACTATTCCCATAGAGGCGTAGACCTTAAGATACCATATGTACAAGATGTAATCCATGAAAGGAGTGTCAAACACCATGGCAAATTGGAATTTCACACTAACCCGTTAGTGGAACAGCCATTGTATGCAGAATTAACATCTTCACGTGTTTAGAAATTTGAAGAAAATCAATTAAAAGAAATTAAAAATACTCATTTTAAAATTTAAGATCCGTGTTAACAATTAACAGTTAATGCAAAAATCCATAGCCTGAGGAAAACCCATTCTGACTGATCTGAACTGAAACATATTTTAATCGAAACAGTCAATGTTGTGACAATTTATTAGAGTTCGGTTTCTTTTTGGCACCACCAAACGATAAACACAATAATTGCTATTCGGCATGTCGGAACACACGTGACATGTTACGTCTAATGACTGATTGCATCTAGCGTTAAAACAGAAGTATTCGTAGACGCATATGGAGCCCTATTTTTAGACGGACCCGTTCATATCTGATTTTTCCGTAGAAATAAAAGTATCATGACCTACGCATTGTTAATTTTAAGTTTTTGTAACTAATTAATTTCGTTAATTTCTTTTTGTACGACGCCCTCGTCGACGAGGCCACGGCGTCCGCGTGGTGGGGCCGTGTGCAACGTCGCGGCGCGGGGTCCCCCGTTCCCGCCGTTTATGCGTCCCATCCCGTACTCCATCATCCTCCTGCAGCCATATGTTATATACTGTTGTCCTTGTCCGCGATTTTGAATAGCGTTCGCTCCATAAAGGGACCCGGTGACCGCCGTTATATGAGTAACTTGACTAAATCAATCCTGCCCGAGTTATTTTTACATTTCGTTAGGTAGGACCCGGATTTATATGGTATTTTCCCCGATTTTCCATTAAATGGCCTTCTGTGATATTTTGGCGACCGCGGCGACATCCATGTTGGTTACTGGTTTCGACCACTTGTTGGATTTATATCAACAGGTGGTTGTGTATTTTACTTGCCTGTAGATCCCAACAATCGCGTCTAAGTTTCAAACACATAAAATTTTTGTTTAAGTCGTTGGATAAACAATTCCACAACGAATTTTGGAAATATTTTGTTACTAAAACCAAAAATCCTTCTAGGGTACATATGGAAAGACTCAACCACCTTCAGGCTCGAGGAGTCCTGCTCAACCACAGCATGGTGGATATGGCTCCGGTTATTTGCCTCAAAGTCCGGGTCCGGTTGGATCCGGAGCCGATAAGCGGTTCAACAATAACTTGTCCGAACTGGACACCCTTTTGCAAGACCTAAGCAACGCTAGATATGCTAATACTTCTGGTATGGAATCATTTTGATGCCAAACTAGATATGCTTTATTTATTTGTAATTTTTTTAGAAACAACCATTAATGGTGGAATGAATGGAACCTACAATGGTTCTGGAGGACGTAGCCCTGCGACATATTCAAGGCCTTCTAGCGCCCAAAGCACCCTCCATAGGCCTACCGTCGATAGTTTGCTGGACGAGCTAAATGCGGGGTAAGTTTTCTCAAAATGTGTTATAAAACAAAACATGTAGGTTAAAAATAGACAAAGGCGGAGTCACTTCTTAAAATAGGGTTATGTAAATACATGCGCTTATGTAAATATGAAAGTTGAAACAGTTACTTTATGCCTCTTAATTTTCGCACAATTATCAATTTTCTTTTTTTTTCTATAAACATTATTAATAGTTGGGTTGCCGATATTCTGGCCATCGTCCCGTTTTTAATTTCACGCAGTTACGCCTTTTGAAAAACACTGTTTGGTCGGTTAATTTCAAAATTGTTGGCCCTACTTTGTAGGTGAAAGAAATTTTTCTGACACGAGCGGAAACTGGACGTTCGAACATTGATGGTTATTGGATCGTAAATCAAAACAGCTTATTTGCCCTATTAATAGTTATTAAGAAATTTGGAACGGGCGTTCGCCTATAAAATCGCAAGGTTTATCGTTTACAGGCATTGCCGCGCGTTTGGCACTGTAATTTTAACATGTCCTAAGAAAGCATGGGTCACCTTCAATGAAAATATATAAAGAAGGGTTTTGACCCCCTGAATAAAATAGAAAGACAGAGACGTATATAATCCAATAAAATTGGAACTGAACCCAAAAGAAGATTTACGATACGTACAGGTGCGGACTAGCCAATTTGACCCAGAAAAAATGGAAGAAATTGGATGACTCGATCTGATTCACACAGTCTAATTCAAAGTTCAATATGCTGGTTAAAATATTCACTAAAAATGGTGTGCTATTTTTAGCTTGTACTAAACTAAACTGAAAACAGATGGTAAATGTAGTAGTAGTTGTAAAAAATAGAAGCAGTGATTTTCATCTTTCTCTGACCTTCGTTATTTATATCTCATAAGTTCTAGATTTGTATGAGCTTTGTAGAGTAAGGACTGTATTAAGGCAAAATCTTGGTGTTTCGACAGAGGTGGTAACTATTTAACTCAATCATTTTGCTGGATATTTTCCTCTCTTCCTAACATCAAATATCAAGACCCTTGTACAGATTCTTTTTGGATTATTGTTTGGTATTAAAATCTTAGAGCGTAACAATCTATGGCGCAGAAGTATGGGACCTGAACAGGAAGAATAGAAGTAAATTGCTAGCTACCGAGATGGACTGTCTAAGCAGGAGCTGCAGAATATCGCGTATTGAGCGAGTAAGAAACGAGCATCAGAAGAAACATGGGGATGGTAACAAACATCGCAGAGGAAGTCGAAAATGACAGTTAACATGGTTTGGGCATACAAAGAGGATGGACGAAAATAGATGGCCTAGAATGACACTGGAATGGGTTCCGGCGGAAAGGAGAAAGGGAGGACGACCAAGAAAGAGTTGGAGAGATGATGTAGACGAGTAAGAGAAGCTTAGAGGAAGAAATGTGTTATGATAGAAAATATGGAAACTGGGGACGGAGAGGCGGCAACAGCCGTAGAAAAAAATCCCTTGTATATATTAAAATTCTTAATTTTACCTTAATTAATCCCATTTTGTACGTGGTATGGTCGTATTTAAGCTCTTTCTCTCTGTGGTAGTACTGCGAAGAATTGGAGAAGTTAAAAATCATTTCTCGAAATTGAAGAGAATTGATTTCATCAACGTCTGTTTGGTATTCTTCTCAATTTTAGAATAAAGAAACGAAATCCAATCTTTGTATCGAGAATCGTTTGCAGTTGTAGAATTGAGAATCAAACTTTCGCCTTGTATAAACAAAAATAAATTACAGGAAAAAATTGAAAATACTGATAACTGCCAAGTCGGATTTAGATGCATTTACACAATCTGCTTTTGGATGACTCCTTCCTTTTTAAATTTATACATTTATTTATAAAATTTCATGAATTAATTATACTGTCGAAATGTTTATACGCTTAATTTGCAGTAGTTGTAACCTACGAACACTGTAAATAGCCTTTACCTATGTACAACGTACTCACTCATTCCGTATTGCAGCAGGCCATAAAAGGTCAAAGACCTTGCTTTGGGTTTCTAGACTTTGTTTTTAGGAACTCGATAGTCACTCGCACTCAACCCTCCTGGACATGTCCTGGAAGGAACAGTTTTTTCCTCTCATAACTGCTAGGTCGGTGTAAAACATGCAAGTTTCTTCTCTTATTCTCCCTCCAGTTTTTTTGGCTTCTGTAACAACGTTTTTCCAATCTTTGCGGTTTTTGTTTTCGTCTTCCAGCTTGTGACTCCCAGTATATCCAGATCCTGTTGTATTTCTTCCAACCACCTGAGTCTTGGCCTTCCCCTACTTTTCCGACATTCTGGTTTTTCTTCTAGGATCTTCTTGACTCTTCAGTTGGGTGGCATACGTTCGACGTGATCCAACCAATCTATGCGTTTACTCCTGATTTCGACCGATATGCTTTCTTCTTTGTATCGTGCTTTCAATTCTAAATTTGTTAGTGAGAGTCAAATGGCCCATATATTTTTCTCAGGATTTTTTTCTCCAACGTGTCTAATCTCTTCATCCCCTTTTCTGTACAACATACACAGAAGAAATTAATCCCAGCAGTAACGTAAACATCGAAAACCGTAGACATATTATTTCTTAAGCATGCCGTTGTATTTTTTACTTTGAGTATGAATTTTCAAGCAAACGATTTAGTTTCGTATAAACATAAACCTTTAAATTGAAATTTAAATTCCTAATTACAACATCAAATTTGATTCTGTAACGTTACGGACCCTTGTGTTATGTTTACCTTTTATTCGTTGTGACTCGTCGTGATCGTCTTAGGTTCGGATCTAGAGTAGTTGAGCTAAATACGTTAAATAAAACACAGGAGAGGTTAAATACTTTTATTAACGTAAATATTAACTGCAGACAGTGCAACTTAACTACCCCCGTTATTCACCTGTTCAGGCTGGGAAACTGCAGGAAACCTTAGCCGGGGTAGCGCAATGTGATCTTAAGTATAACGATTTCCTTCGGAAATTTAAACTATTTGCTCAGTAAAACAAAATAATAAAGATGAAGTTATAGGCCTGTGTGCAGGGTGGATTAAGAAACTTGAAGCTGCCGCTGAGATACCTCAAGCGGTGGGCAGGTGAATGGTTAAGGAAACTTGACGCTGTAGCTGAGATACCTCAAAACGCAATCGTCAAGGGACGCCGTAACCTGCTGAGATACCTCAAAGTGCTGGCAGGTGAAGGGTTAAGGAAACTTGACGCTGCAGCTGAGATACCTCAAAGCGCAATCGTCAAGGGAAGCCGTAAGCTGCTGAGATACCTCAAAGCGCTGGCAGGTGAAGGGTTAAGGAAACTTGACACTGCAGCTGAGATACCTCAAAGCGCAATCGTCAAGGGAAGCCGTAAGCTGCTGAGATACCACAAAGCCTTGACAGGTGAAGGTTAGGCAACCTGTAGACGAACTGTGCTTCTTGACGTTTAAATCAAGAATCCTCTCATAACAACCTACTTCTGCCTTTATAGGCCAAAAACGGGTGCTGGATCGTGAAAACCCACTGCACGTGCACCCCGTTTTTAGAAATGACACGCATTTTATGACCTCATAAATCTAGAGCTAATAATTTTCGTAAAATTAAGATATTTATCTGTTAAAAATCTGAAGTACCAAACTCCCATAATTTAGCGTTTAGTTAACACGTCTGTATGGGGAATGCCATCCTTGAGGGTTTATTTCAACAACAAAAACAGTAATAATTTAGAAAGGTTATGGAATAAACTAAACCAAACATTTAGCACAGCAATAGACCGCGCTAAAGACAGCTGTCATTGCATATCTTACCTACTTGATATTAACAAGTCAAAGTCATATTGTTACCCAATTTACCTGAAATAAATAGCTGAAAGAAAACGCTGAAAAGAAATGTTTTAAATATGAAAATATACAATGCCATTCATTGTCAATGAAAGTTGATGTTTATTTTCTGGCCTTAGCCCACATAAATTAGGTCTACCCGTAAAGGACAGACCCTTTACAAAAAAATAAACACGTGTGAAGGAACGGCCGTTCCCAAGATCAATGAGGCGTGATTTTCAAACGCCACTAAAATTCATTAGGAGTTACATTTGCTATGAAATATATATGCGAGTATAGATTAAAAATTTAAATTATGAGCATAATGTCCAAAAGTTCAACTGGCTGTGAGAATATAAACATAATCGCAAATGCGGTCTGCTACAACACTCCATCACCCTCTCCATTTTTAACTCTGCCATTATCTCCTACGCTCTCAACGCTAGCCTATTCGCACCTTGAAAAGTGTCTCCCTCTCTTGTTTTAATTTTAGCTGTTTCTTTTTGGACGTACGCCTTCTTCGTAGTTTCTTCTGCTTTCAATCTGTCGTTGTTCTAGTTTTCAGTTGAAATCATATTCTTTTTTATCCATGGTTTACAACAGTGGCTAATACGTCTCTATTGCACATTTCTTTATCTTCAGAAACGACTACAGCTGACTATTGTTATTCTGTTCATTTATGTTATTCTCCGCCTTTGTTTATCTCTCCACTGTCACCCATATAGTTCTTTCTCCCAATATCCTCTCCTTCACGTTGTACCTTCTTTTCCCACAATGGCCTTATTTCTTTCAATTGTAAATATGAAACTCCTTGGTAGATCTTCATTGTTCCTGATATGTTTCCCCGTCCGTTTTTCATATTTTTTCTTTTTTTCTGTGTTTCTTCGCAGCCTCCCTCTCTCTCTTTCTCTCTTTTTCATCTCTTACTACTCCGCTTTCTGTTAGTCTCATTTCTTCCAATTTTGACTGAAAACTTAGTCAATAGCTTCTCATTGTCTCGAATTTACTTTCTTCATCCCACTTCATTTCTTCTCAGGGTCTCTATCCACAATTTCTCTCTTTTTATAATCTCTGTTTCATCTTCTTCCACTTCCTGCTTTTGTTTGAGTCATTTTTCCAAATCTTCACGATTCCTAATCTTTTGTTTTCCCTATCCATTTGAATCTATTCGTATCTTACCTTTTTTCATTTCTTGTCCCCAATAGTAATTTCTGCCCCTATAATGATCTCATCGCACTGTATCTGTTTTCTACACAGTATCTCTCTTTACACTACCCTCTTTTCGCTTACCATCGCTTTCAATCGCTTCCGATATTTACATAATCCCTTTCAATTTTGGACTTCGTCTATATAATCATATATCAATCTTCCCTATTTTTGTTATAATCTTTACGACTGATGATTTTCGTAATGGTAAAATATACTTTTGGAGTTGATCGGAGTTTGTTCTCTTCTTCCATCCTGTAAGTTTTTATTTTTTAGCGTCGTATCAATTTAGATACCCGTAATTACCTACTCAGAAACAGGCATGCATTGCTGGGGATTATTAAGTTAGTTGGTCAAAATGTTCGAGGAGGAAAATAGTGTATTGTGTAAGTGGTTCCGAATTTGAATACGACCTATAACTTACTTTTAATGAGTCTCATATTTCAAAGCATGCTCCAATTTTATTATCTCGAAAAAATATTTGTTTGATAAAGTAGATCTGGATGTCACTTATCATAACAAACTCTACCGCTTCTAAACCTCGGTAGTCGGAAAGCCTGAAAAGTGGTGCAAATATTTGAAATAATTAGATGTTGACAAGTTTTCAAGAACGTCCACAGGGGAAGTAAACATGCCAAGTTGGCGCGTTTTTATATTCCGCAGTTCTTTCTGGGTGGACCAAATAAAAATGTTATTTACTCTTGGTTGTTTTTTTTTTGTTCTGAATATATACAGGGTTAATTAAAAGTATCTAACTGAAAAACTATCATGATTGTACTATAGTTCCAAAATCTTGGGCTTTCAGACACCTGTTATAATTTACCGACCCTCAAAAAACTAATTAATTTGTCTTTTTACTGAACCCCAAATTTGTGGTGTATCGAATGATTTTCTTATAAAAATTGAATTTGTTCCAATATTTAAGGGTCGTTTGGACATTTTTCACCCATTCTTGTATTTTATGTTTCAGTGAAGTGATCTATACCGGTCCCAAAAAAGTGACCATCACTGTGAAGGAAACAAAAACCGAAACGGGGTACCCTGGCGATACGGAACTAATTTCAACCCATATTACCACCACGTCCCATGCCCCAGCAGCTTCCACGGCGACTCGCGAACTCGACGACCTCATGGCAACTCTTTCCGATTTTAAGGTAAGCAGGTGATTGCCCTATCGGCGAGGAAGTCTAAATGTTTATACAAATCGTGTAGCAAAAGTTGTTTTCTAGACCCAAATAAAACTGATACAGGACGGTATTGTGCGTCTTTGGCAAAAGTACAACTAATTTACGGGACTTGTCCGCAACTCAGGTGCTAATATTTACTTATTTGCGGCAACGCTCGGTTTAGTTTTAATTATTTATGGACATTAGTCAAAGCGTTCCCGTTCCAATTGGCAAGCACCCGCTTGGTATATACATGTCTTGTTGGTATTTCTTTTGACACGTGGAGATTTGTATTCATTTTGATAAACTTCGGGCACAGTAGCTTAGTGGGACGCGAAGGTCAGTCAAATCAGACAGATTTTTCATTAACAATCTTGCAACTTCCGATTGCACAATTTAGCACAAAGCGAGACACCTGTTTGAATAAATTTAGGTCACTTGGATTGGGACGGTGGGCCAAAAGAATCAAACCCTGAACAACAAAAGTGTACAGATGTGACCTTAAGTGGACTGAATGTTCATTAACGAGCAAAAGATACCCCAATTCAATTTGTATTGGTTTAAATTTTTTATATTGAATTTTCAACATTTTTATTGTTTTAAGTAAACTTAAATTTATATGTACATGTAACAAATTAATGACTATTATGGGAGATGGTTCCTCTGTAGTTAGTGTTAAATTAGGGATAGCATGGCCATATCAGATCAGTTTTTGACAGTTTCAATCATGGTAATATAGGATGCATTGCCATATGAAAAGGTTGCTGTACAGTAACTTTCCTTCCACAATGGGAGAAGGATAATACATTTTTGTCTACGTCTTCCAAGTGTTATGGTTTAATTTAATGGGCTGTAACCATAACAGCAGAGTTCGTAAAAAAGGCAATAACATAAGTTAAACAAGAAAAGGTTAAGTTGGAAATTATGTAAAAAAGTTAATTATTAACTTTCTTTGATGGCACCAAGAAGACCAAAAATGTATTAATTTTTTTTTAATTGTTGTTAATCGCGAATTGTAGTTGTTCATCCAACTTCTATGGATTGCAAATTTATTTATAAACGAAATTGAGTTATTGTTACATTATGTTTATTTTTGTAGTTTTTATGAAAGAATTTTTTCTGCAATCTAGAAAGTAGAACAGTTTTGATAAAATTTGGGTCGAGCTTCCAGAATAGCGTACTAAATATAAATAATAAGACCAGGATGACGTGTAACATACACTTATTATAATTTATAGGTGCGAAATACGGGCACGCAAAAATGCTTCAAGCAAACCGCGTTTACGTTTGATGCAAAACATTTTTAAAAGAAGTCATTATTGAAAATGATAAACGCGCGGTCGGCAGAAATAACTCGTGCCGCGGAATCACCTGAATTAACGGGCGGGAAAACATTCGATGGAAATAATTTTTCGATTATGAGCGAGACGAGAATACACTCGGATTCCTACAGAATCAGGAATCTCCCGGTCTCGAGTGGGTTTCCCGGGGGGGCAAGGGAGCGAATTTTCGGTGGAGAGGGCATCTCCGAGGTGGGAACTTCGACTTCGTGGCCGGGAAATGGGACATTCTCGTTCAGTTCTCTTCGACGCGTCTTCAGCAACGGTTAGCATCACCGCCGAATTTTTTGGACGGATACGTGGACGACGTCCACGACTTCGTCCAATGAGTTCGGCGTTAATCTTTTGTTTGTTTGCTTCCAGGTGAATTCGGGTAGCCCGCAACACCAGACGGTCACCGATTCCCAATACGCGCGTCCCAGCAAAGCCACCCAACAGTTGCTGACGTCGAGTCCGGCGCCCCCAAAGCAAAATCTTGATTCTATGCTTGGTAACCTCCAAGCAGACATGAGCCGCCAAGGAGTTAACACTAGCCAGAAGGGATGCTGTGGGGCTTGCGAGAAGCCCATCGTCGGTCAAGTCATCACCGCCCTGGGCAAGACCTGGCATCCAGAGCACTTCACCTGCGCCCACTGCTCTCAGGAACTCGGCACCAGGAACTTCTTTGAAAGGGAGGGCAAACCCTACTGCGAACCGGACTACCACAACCTCTTCAGCCCCAGATGCGCATACTGCAACGGACCCATCTTGGACGTACGTCCTTCTGGATATTATCGCCTTGAAAATTCGTGATTTTACTTTTGTTCACAGAAATGTGTCACCGCTCTGGAAAAGACCTGGCATATGGAGCACTTCTTTTGCGCGCAGTGTGGCAAGCAGTTTGGGGAAGATGGTTTCCATGAGAAGGAAGGAAAGCCTTATTGCCGTGACGATTATTTCGACATGTTTGCTCCCAAATGTGGAGCTTGCAATCGGGCTATTATGGAAAACTACATCTCTGCCCTAAATTCGCAATGGCACCCTGATTGCTTCGTCTGTCGGGTAAGAATCACATTTTGTTGCAGGTGATGATGCTGTAAGCGTCAGTGTTTCGACCGTCACAGCAGATACTTCTGATTGACTTGACACGTGTATGACACATAATGACAGGAGCCCGACGACTACCAAACTTTAAATAACTTCTTTTAAAGAAAATACATCGTACTAGTGGAAAATTTTTAACTGACATACAGTTTAAAAATAGCTCAAAAAACAACATTAAATTCTAAATTTCAAAAATAAACTTCAATTGAGATAAACTTTAAATGTAAACTAAGAAAAACAAGTAAGAGATAACAGAACCAGCAAAGCTAATAAACATGTTTGGATAGGATTGCAAGTTACCCGTCCAAGGAAAGTCATTTTATGCAGTGGAAGGTAAACCCGTATGCCCAAAATGCATCGGTGTCGGCGAGGAGGAGGAAGAAGAGGATTGAACATGATGCCCTATGCCCCATATGCCCCCAACTATGCCACACTTATGCCCCGTATGCCACATTTTACACAATCCCTTTAACACACATACACATATGACACAAGCAATTATTCTCTTATTATAAGTCTATTGTATAAAGTCTTTATAATACTCTTTGTATTTGTTGTAGTAGTAAAGATTAAAAAAAAAGAAAAACAAAAAGAAAGCAAAAACAATAAAAAAGAAAACAAAAAAAAATAACAAACAATAACAAACAAAGGGAACAGGGTCACGCCCGCCAATTTGGGCGCTTCGCGTTCGAAATTTTGGCGCATAGGAAAATTTTGGGAGTGATCCGAAATTCGTTTGTTTGGCTTCAGAAAAGCATTTATCGTGGCCCACGTTTGTTCTTACTTCTTGCTGTAGTACTGTAAAACGCGTGCTGCTATTTTTACTTAACAACCCACGCAAAAGTATAAAAGCAGAGTCTGTTTCTGTTTCTCTGCACCTCTATCCGTTTTTCTGTCTCTGTCGAGTTCACATGGCTGGTTTATATTCCTTGCTATTAATAGGTCTACTTGCATAATACACTAGTTTTCACACAAAACAGAGCTTTATATACAGGGTGCTACAACAGCTTTGGATTCTCAAAAATATGTTGAATCCAAGTGCATTCTTTTTGTTTTCTTTTTATAATTCTATACTATTTTTTAGGAAGAATATTCCAGTATGCGCCACTTATACAATTTAAAATTCGTTCGCCATGTGTTGATTATAACAAAATCACATCATTGATCCCTACATATCAACTTAGCTTTGCCTGAAACCAATTTACCACTGCGTAAATGGTATTACTGAGGAACGATAACCAACGAATTATTTTTTTGCCAAATATAAGTTTCTTGGTAATAACTTCAGAAAGTTGTGATATTTTTGACTTACTTTGAAAAAATGGAAAATAACGAAATTATATTGCTATATGAAAAATGTTAATAGGTCGATATTATAAATTATGAGCTCTCATCATTAATTAGATAAAAGATTTGTGTGAGCAGCCAACACAGGTATCGATGATGTATTTCTGGTTTAAATATGAAAGATATTTTTGTAAGTGTAGCAGAAATAGTTAAATCTAAACTGCTGGACAAAATTTTCGCATCACAAAAAACATTTTCTGAAAACAAAATTTTTCATAGATATTATAAGAGTGTTAGGGCTTCGGAATAGTAATAAGGACTATTATAAAGGGTTAGTGGAAATTTATTGCGTATTTGAAGAAAAACAGGAAATCTTTACAACTATGGTAAAATCTGAACAATAATAAACAACAAACTTGAAACAAAAACACAAAGAAAACTGCAAACATGGTTTTAGTAGCGTGTCCCACCTCCTCTTGCTCTCACTATTTGATTGAGCCTTCTAGGCATTGACCGAATCACACGGGCGATGTATTCCTGAGAAATGCTGTCCCATGTCCTTTGGAGAGCCATTTCCAGCTCTCTTAAAGTTGTGGTACGATGCACACGAGCTTAGAGACGTCTTTTTAGCATGGCCCATACATGTTCAATAGCATTAATACCAGGGCGACGACGCCAGCAACGTGAGGCCTGGCGTTATCTTGTAAAAGGAAAAACTCTTCCCCAACAAAGGGCGCGAAGGGTACCACCAAAAAATATAGATCGGATAGATCCCTATCTCTATTCTTTCGTACCACGTAGGTATTGTTCTAAAATGTCCTCCACATACCTTTCAGCATTCAATGTTCCCCTGGCAATGATGTGCAGCTCGGTACGTGCTGTTAATGATATGCCTCCCCACACCATTATGGAGCCTCCTCCAAAGGCGGCCCATGGAACCATGTTACATTCAAAATAACGTTCTCCTTTGCGTCTCCATACTCTTTGGCGCCCATCTGGCGAATGTTGAGCGACACGGGACTCATCTGTAAAAAAAACATGCCCCCATTCTTCCATTGTCCAGTGGGCATGTTCTCTGGTAAATCTTAATCTGGCAGCTTTGTGAGCCTTGGTGAGAAGAGGTCCTGTGGCAGCCATGTTACCTTCCTTTAGCCTTCTTCTGATAGTTCATGACGATACTGCTGCATTCCGTGTCCTTTGTAGCTCATCCCTAAGCTGATTGCTGGTTTGAAAGCGATCTCTAGACACAGCCAAGCGGATCAAACGGTCGTCCCTTTCTTGGGTACATCTTGGACGTCCTTGCCCTCTTCTTCTTTTGTTATTTCCAGTCTCTCTGAATCGTTTCAAAATTTGGCAGATAGTAGATTGGTTCACACCGAGGGATCTGCAATATTGCGCTGGCTTAACCCTAAATCAGAATACACGATGGCTCTGCTAGCATTAACTTCCGAAACATAACGTTGTTCGTTCGTGTTGATTATTTTTTCTCCAATTTTGCAAAAAACAACGGAATACCAGCGTTAAATTTCGTTTCTGCATGATATAAAGTCAGACTGATACACGGGGGCAATTTGACTTTATTTAGATTTTTCCCTGCACTCGGACGCATTTATTTCGATTTGTTATTGCAAAGTGTAGTTGGCCCCTCCTAGCAACCAAACAACACCAAACCGAAACAATTGCACTGTTCTGAAAAGATTAGAGACCTTTAAGAACATTTTTTTTATGATTGTCCAGCAGTTTATTATCACAAAAAATTAATACCCTTTATTGCACAATCTATATTTACGAAATGTACCAAATCCATGCAAATGAATAAGCCGAAACATAACTCCTCAGGCCAGTAATCTGCTTTAAATGAAGATGCTGTATAGTACTGCACTTTCACATTGCAAATTAGTTAAAAAGTTATCAAAAAAATATGCGTTAACCTTCATTTCCGCCTTCCGATGTTCTCCAAAACTTCACTCTATATTTTGTGTTTGTTCTACATCTTTAGAATTTAGTCAACATTGGGTAACTCCTGTTGAAACAATGGACCAATCAAAGTAGAAATTAAAAAAATTCTTGATGGCCTGCAACAACATTGGTCGATAGATAAAAACATTTGTCTGAGCCTTTCTAACATCACACGTCATAAATTTTATTGTTTTCTAGAAATATAAGATGCGCGTCAGTTTTGGGGCTATTTTAAGTATGGCATAGCTAATTTCAGAATTTTCAAAAAAATGGTGTGTTGGTTTTAATTTTTATGTGGAAAAATTTAATAAATACATATCATTGTTTTAAGACTGCTTATAACATCTCAGTTTCGAATTTGTAAATTAGTTTTTACAAGCAACTGCCAAATGGACGTGTCTAATAACAGCTTTCAATGATGGATTTATCCAAAAACTTCCTTCACTAGTAGATATTTATATTAAACTCGTAGATTTCTATTTTATCAAAATCGTATCGTCCATTCTGGAGATCCAACCTCATAGCAACTATTTTATGAATTTTACACCCAAAAAAATATGTTGGTGTATTTAAAATCAGAATTAATAGCTTTATCAGACGGCTGTATCAGTTTTTTAATTCTTCCAGCACAGTTACAAGCAATTTTAAAAATAAAGTAATAAAATAATAACTTTTACATACCTATTTGTAACAACTTCCTGACGTATTTTATAATTTTTTATATTTATTGCTTCATTACAGTGCAGCTTGTTTTTGTATTATAAAACATTTGGATTGCAAAATAAAGTATGCTGCGCTGCTACGTGTTAAATCTATGTGATAGTACTTTTGAAAACTATTTTTCAACGAAAATTGAAGATAGAAGAATGTAAATTATGCAACCGTGTAAAAGCAAAATCTTCATTTTTCGAATTAAAAGGAAAAACATAAAATCTGTCATGGTCAGCTGACTGACCTATTGATTATTAATGCAAAAGTATAGTTTATAAGGCGTAAAATCCATAACAAAGGTTATACAAGGCTGTGTAAAATAAAAAACCAGACTGTTTATAAATATACATCAGTGGCGTCTCGTCGGGCACTGACAGAGGGTGTGCTGTATATTTTCCACCAAATAAACAAAACGAACGAATTTGTCGTATTTTGAAATCAGAAATATTTTCATAACTCAAAGTTGCTGGTGACTGTTCTTGCAAACAATACAAAGTGTCCCCCAAAAACAGGAACCGAAAAAATTTTGTTTGTTAAAAGACTTTTAACTTTAAATTTGCTATTCGGAAAGCAAAACCCATTTGGCCCATTATTGCAACTGCCTAGGAACAGCTATTCTCTCACTTCTTAATATGATTAGCTCAAAGTGTGCGGCGCTCTCACCGCACGCCCTGCTTCATTCGCACTCACATTGTCAGTGTTTGATAAGTGTAAGGGTAAAAGTAAAAAAAATATGTTTTCCAGTTACTTTATGAGTATACGGCGCACACTTATCACACATTGATTATATGACCCCGATATACAACCAAACAAAAACACACAGACATTTTGAAAACGCACATTTTTGGGTTCTTCGATACCCAAAACGGATAAATCTTTCATAAAATTATTTTTATATATTTACAGGTATGGAAATGTATAAAAAATAAATAATGTCTCAAAGAATAACTTCTGAAGGTGTATAAGCAGTTTTACCAAGCAATAGACGGAAAGTTACAACTTCTTATTAGATCTCATTGATCAATTGTTTTAGTAGATCCAGTAGGTCATTGTCGGTTTAATAACAAAACTCTTAGAGGCGAGGTCTGGACCTCATTTTCTATATAAAATTATTATACGATCGAAAATTGTTTGACTAAATGACTAACTCTTTGTTCAAATTGTTTTCTTTGATAACAGCAAAAACAATGTCAAAAATAAAAAGGAGGTTTATTAAGATTAGTAAATATTGTTAAAAAAGTACCTTTATATTTATTTCGGTCTGTATTGATTCCAGTAGATTCCTTTTTAGTAAATGGAATAAGCATCTATTTTCCGTACACTCTAAATTCATAGATGATCCCCATATCAAAATTAATATATCACTATAAAGTATAAACTACTGATTTTCAGAACAATGTACTATTCTTTGCCATACATATACTTGAAGACAGTTTTACTAATATTTTTTGTTAAAAATTTTTCTATAAATTCCGAATAATGCTTTTTATAAATAGCCAACTTTATTCCTTTATTGCTATAGTTGGGTTTACTTTTCGTAAAGAAAGCAGCTAGTAAATAAAAAATTGAAAGGAATTTGTCTTGCAAATATTGTTAAAAAATACATTTACATGTTTTAGTTCTTGTACAATTTACATTTATTTCACTTTATATTTATTCCAGTAAATGCCCATTTAAGAACCCCGAGTAGCCCAGTGGTAAGAGGGCTAGGCTCGCAATGCGAAGTCCTCGATTCGAACCTTGGGATAGGCCGAAATTTTTCTGTAATTCCTAAGGTCGGTATCGAGCTCGGAAATCCATTCGATGTTGGGTTACAATTAACAGCGCTTCTCCTAACCACTGGCTGACCAGGAGAAGTAACAAGCCCACACACATCATACATACAATTAACACAAATAGTGAAAATTGATAGAGCGAATGTAGTTGAGGGGAGCGGGAGGAGCGTGATGCAAGTCCAAAGTGGACCCATCACTTTCAATTAATCCCAAATATATGAATAGCAACCTTGACACCGTAAGGTAAAAGAGGAATTGATAAAGAAATAAGTGGACGCGACTGCCTCCCTGGACTTTCCCATACTGGAAACTGTTCATATCATCTTTATTCAACAGTAGAGTTATTTTCCTCAAAACAGTTGTTCAAGCGCTATCCTAAAACCTTGCCTCGTAACGAATAGACTTACAAGGCTTGTAAGAAGTCCCGCCAAATATCTGCGGTGCCCCTTAATTTCCTTTTAATATGCAACCAGGCATACTTCATTCTCTGTCCGCTGTCCGTACCGGTAGGCCGTCGCGCGGTCTAACTAGTACCGATCGCTATTGCTACCGAGGTAAAATTTTCTAAGTCCCTGGAAATTATATTTTGTAGGGCATAAAATATCGATTTTTTTATTTTCGCGGAAAAAGATTCTTTGACGCAAACAAATAACAACCGTTAGAATAAAAAAAAATATTTTTCTAAAAAAGAGGGGGGAGGGGGCCGGTGCGCTTACATATATCCACGAGTGTAATATTTCTTTGCATATTCATATGCTCCATTATGTACTGAGCGATTCAGTGAAAACCCCAGCTTCCTATCTTTTTTCGTTTATTAATTAAAGGAGTTTGAAGTTTCAAACTTCCAAGCTTCGTAGAGGGCGCCACAGGAAAATTACGGAGTTCTTCAAAAAATATATCGATAGCCCCTTGCGAGGTCTATCGACATATGAAACTTAAAAAAATTCCTTGGAGCAGTTTTTGAGAAATAATTTTTTGAAAATTTCCAAAATTTTGAAAATTCGTAATTTAGGGCCCTTATAATTTTTCAAAAAACTTTTTATATCACCTCATTTTACCCTTCATATACTATTCAGAAAATAAAAATCATTTGAATCGATTCATCCGTTTTCGAGTAATTGGGCGTTAAACTCAAAATTTTCAAAAAATCATAGCGCCCTTCAGTTTAAAGCTAGCGAGTTCGGCAAAAAACTAACAGATTTGTCTTATGACCCTCTATCGTTATCCGCGATAAAAGTTTCAAAATTGTAATCACGAAAAAAGTGATACCAAAAAAACATGCGTAACTTCCGCTTCCGGTTTCGGATTTTTTTGAAAAGCTTATTTTTTCGATGAATTTTCGATACACCCCCGCATTCCAAAGCGCATCAAAATCGGAGCAATACTTTCGGCTGTAGGAGCGTCACATACATACCCACCCACAGACAGACATTTTTTAAAAACCACTTTTTTGGGTTCCTAGAGACCCAAAACGGATATATCCGTTAAAATCTCGATTTCGAAAATTTTCATGATTTCAATACTTACCCTATACCTATAAGGTATGGGAAAGTAAAAAATGTTAATAGTCGTATGTTAGATACGAGGCTTATTTAACTGCAACTCACCTTTGATCAACTCAGCCTTGAAACCAAAAGCAAAATTCAAGTAACGTTTGTTATTGTTAGTAGCGTTTGTAAGCAACCCATTAATAAGTTTCTGGCGTTTGAATTTTATTCTGACTTTTAAAACTTTGATTTTGAAATGGCGTTTGTTGTTGAAAATCCGTCCAAGTTTGATCAGCGTGCGGTCCTACAATTTTTATGCGCTGAGAGTGTGCAGCTATTGCAGATTCATACGCGAATGTAAGCAGTGTATGGAAATGCATGTATTGCGTACCCAACTGTGTAGGAATGGTGCCGTAAATTTAAGAATGGAAAAGAGGGGACTATGGATGAGCCGCGACCAGGTGCACGGTGTACTGCATTAACAGAGAACAATATGGCAAGTGTGGAAAGCCTTATTAGAGAAAAATCGTCGAATTTCAGTTAGAAAATTTTCAGAAATTGTTGGTGCGAGTGTAGGATCTGTCCAGAGTATTGCTCGTAAACTGGGTTACAGCAAAATTTGTTCGCGATGGATTCCTCGTCTCTTGCCTAATGAACAAAAATGCTTGCGAATGGGCTTCTCTCTGCAACACCTCACAGACTATAGGCGAAATGGTGATGTTAACATTTTTTTTTTGGACCATGAAGGATACTTGTTGATAGAGTTTAACGAACCTGTACTAAATGTCAATGCAAATCTGTACAATGAAACTTTGAACAAGCTTCATCAAGCAATAAGACGGAAACGTCCAGGAAAACTTATGCGTGGGGTCATTTTGCTGCACGGCAATGCTAGGCCTCATGTTGGTAATGTGGTAAAAGAAAATTTCCAACGAAAGAAATGGGGGGTTTTAGACCATCCACCCTATAGCCTGAATCTATCGCCTTGCGATTTACATATTGTTGGGCCGCTGAAAAAGGAGTTAAAAGGTCGGCATTTTAAGTCTGACTCAGAAGTACAGATAGCTGTGGAAGACTTCTTCAATCATCAGCCACAAGAAATCTATGAGCAGGGTATACTTCGGTTAGTAAAACCATGGGACAGTAATTATTTGTAATTAAATTGATGATTAAATTTTTTATAAAGCAAAGATGGGTTTCAACTGAACACACCTCGCACATTATAAGTATCTGCTATTAGCTATAATTTCATATGCGCTATTTTAGAACATTCACTGGAAATAGATACGGTAATACAGTCCGAACATCTATGACGTATTTCTGAATTACCAAAAAGGCACCGCGAAGCTCCTTTTAAATATAAATCAAATATTCTCAAATGTCGTAGTAATAGAGATACTTGTTCAGAGAAAAAATAAATATATTGTGTTTATAAATTCCGTATTCTTCTTCTTCTTCTTAGGGTGCTTTATCTCTTACGAGACGTAGCGATCTTCTCTCCTATGCCTGTGTTGCGTTAAGACATAAAAATTCTACCATCACAACTATTACTTCTACATTTATTTATTAATTAATTTTGGAGATTGTCTTGGTTTCTTCAATAAATTTACCTTTAAATTACCTTGCATTTTTGCTGGTCTTGAGGGTCTAGTGTTTAAGGGACGCGGGTTCGAATCTGGCCGAGGTCGGTGAGACTTTTCTGGTAGGGAAACAACTGAAAGCCTTCTGTCAGATAAGAGGTAAATCCGTAGGTCACTAAAGGGGTTGGTACAACTTCAGATAGGAAAATTCATAGTTAGGGTGTAGAATGGGTCAAATATGGCCTGAGTGCAGAGATGCTTGAAAACCCGCGTGCTAGATCTCGCTGAATCAAAATACACACCCTGTATTATTTTAAGGTTATGAAGTATTAAATTTTATGCGACAAAAAGTTGTTCAACTTACCACAATCTGTATTAGCTATTCTAACGCCATAGTTGCAATATTAAATAAATATATTACATATTCTTTAAGATTCCGATTCGATTGGGCCCTCACATGTGCATTATTTTTGTTTGGAAAATCTTTTTCACGGAGTAATCTTAATTCCAAAATAGTTTCAGTAATTTTCTAAGATTCTCTATATTATATTTTTCAATGATCTATATATCTAAAATTGAAAAATTTATGTACCGCATTTGCCCAAAAACCTTGAAATACCAAGAAAATCCAACATCAGTATTTTAAAACAGAATCTTTTAAGTTGTACAACCATCACGTCGTGATCTGCGTATTTCTGCAAACCTTATAACTTCTAAGTGTAAATAAACATAAACTGCATTCCAATTTTACTTATTCGAGAAGGTATTTTAATGTAGAAGACAAAACCGCAACATTTCGATAGAAAATATGATTAAGCAATAAATTACATCAGTTCAACATGGTTTACCTGAATCCTGAGAATTCACTTTCACTTATACCGCACTAATCAAAATCAAAACTAGAAGAACCAATAATCGAACCACGCCTGCTGCAATTCAATGATCCAATGGCAAGAAACGATACTTGAACGCATTATGCAGTGTGGTTGAGACAGGAAATGCGAATAAATTTCCGACCACATCGAGAATTTGCAAGCTGTACACCTTCGGAGCAACTTTCATGATTGCGCCGGTCCATTTCGTTTTTTGTCGTAATTATGAATAATTAATGATCAACCAAACTAGTTTAAATATGCAACGCATTAGAACTAAAATTTGAAATGTTCTCACTCGATGCTATTATGAGATTCCTGCTGGAGCTTTATCTCTGAATATGTCCAAGAAGTGTGTCACATTTTCGGAATGTATTGCGTCGCATTTCTTTTATTTATGGAATGCAATTTATATCTAAATATGAAAGCTAATTTTAAACTGCAATTGTGCTTGTGTCAGAAGTGCCTCGATGTGACATGTACAGACAGTTTGTACGTGCGGCGCGTACTACCGCAGGAGCTTCCCATCATATCTGGCTGACATCTCGCATGAACCCGGTGGCCGATCTTCAGAATTTACATAAACTCATGAAACTTTTCAGGATACAGTTCTTGCTCGCTTCTTTTCATGTAAGCCACTATGAAATATGCAGGAAAGCCTCGTCGCCAGTAGTACTAATTAAAATTCTCGTGATTAAGCCTGGGGAATTTTCATATTTAAATGCAGTTCGTGTGATATAACAAGCTAGAGCCAAATAGACCCGTTGAAACTTTGTGTAGAACTTACTTGTTAGCTGATAGAAATGTAGATCGTAAAAAAAAATTCAAATGTTTTATTGTTTTGACGGTGAAGACAAAAGCCAAAAAATAAAATAATAAACATAGAAGTAAAGACATGAAAGTACAAAATACATAAAAACGAGTAAACAAGTAGCAAGACATCTCTAGCAGGCAGGTACAGAAGGAAGCAGAATATAGACAAAATGACAATCGACATATAAAAAATATCGAAAAGTAACAAAATGGAAACAAAAATCAATAAGAACGAGAAATAAGAAGATAAAAAAGAGCCACAGATATATTAAAATTAGTAGACAAGCAGCAACTTTTAATTTAATATGCAGACAGATAGTAGAGAAAGAAAACGTTATAATGTTAATAAATGTAAAGACAAAAACAATAAAAATGTGGACGTAAAACAGAGAGAATGAAGGAGTACTGGATAAGAAAAGAACTACAAATGTATATACAAATCAAGTAGCAAACTTTAATGGATAGCAAGATTTTCGCACCAGGTAGATACGAAAGAAAAAATAATACGGAAGGATCTAAAGAAGATAAAAATATACACAAAAAGGAATGAAAGGATGCAGCAAAGCGAAATAAAGGAGGTACTTGGCAGGAACGTGAGAGGACCATTAGAGCAGAGAGATCAAGTACGAAAGAAAAAATAATACAGAAAGATGTAAAAAAGAAGACAATAATACAGAAAAAAGTATATGAGAAGAAGCGAAAAACAATTAGAGATGGGACATAAAGTAAAAGAGATAACGAAGAAGCGAATTGAAGTAAAGTATTGAACAAAAAGTGGAAAACGCGAACAAACCTCAGAACAAGCAGAAGACTGAAAAAGAACACAGAATCAATAGGAGATGGGAAGGTGGGAGATACAGATGAAAAACAAGAAAGAAAGTAATAATATAGTTAAGTTTTTATGATAATTTCATAGTTATTAGTAGGAGAAATAGGTAAACGTGAAACAGTAGACGAAAATGGGTGAACGGTGCACTAATGTAGACAGGATTTGGTGAGAAAATGGAAAGAATACGTACAGAAGAAAGAAAAAGTAGCTAATCAAACTAAATAAAGTGAAGACAGAAAATGGCAAAGGCAGGTGAACCACAAACAATAAAATAATATCATAGAGCTGTCTTGATTATTATAAATACTAAAGTAGGAGAGGAAGGTGCAAGAGAAATAATAGACGAAAATTGGTGAATGATAAGGGAGGAACAAGCGTAGTAGGGAGACAAGAAAAATGCTCACAAATGAGACAACGAAAAATGGCAAACGAAAAATGGAAGAGATGACATAGTTAACAGAAAAAGAACAAAAGAGCAACGACAACACTAAAATTAGCAAACCATAGCAAAGTAAGAGAAAATATAAATAAAGCAACATCTACGTTGCGCAAGACAATAGTGTTGCCGTAGTAGAAGAGTCAAAACAAAATAGGTGAATCAGTGTAGAAAACAAGTGAAATAAAGAGAAGGAACCCAAATGGGAAACAGAATGAAGAACGCCAAAAATGAAATGATGGATGAAGAGAATGAAGCGTAAAACGAAAGAGAGAAGAGAGGAAACAAAAACAAGAAGGAGGCATATAAGTAAAATTGATGGTGGATATAGTGGAAACTAGATATTATAATAAACCAAAACAATAGGAAGAACTCAATGAGCTAAAAGAAAGTAACGTTTGGGCTCAAACGAAACAAGAAGGGAAGTATGAGGTAAGGGAGAAATTAGATAGAATTGGTAAAATACGACACGAAAGATGAAAGCCCAAGGAGGAAACGAGTTATTCTTGTTTCCTTTTCTAGATAAAATATATAGGAATGGAATAGATAGTGGGAAATTGGAATAAGAGAGAAAGAGAGAGAGAGAGAGAAAGAGAGCGAAATACAGAGAGAAAGAGAGAGAGAGAAAGACAGAAAGAGAGAGAAAGACAGACAGAGAGAGAGAGAGAGAGAGAGGGAGAGAGAGAAAGAAAGAGAGAGAGAGAGAAAGAGATAATGAAAGAGACAACAAAGAGAGAAAGAGATAATGAAAGGGCAACAAAGAGAGTAAGGGATAATGAAAGGCACAATAAAGAGAGAATGACGTAAAAAGAAATTAGAGCAGGGAACCAACAGAGAAACAGGAAAGACAAATAAATAAAAGAGACAGTGACTAAACAGAGAAAAGTAGAAAATGAAAAAGGGAAGACCAAAAGCAAAGCAGAAGGTAAACTATGAGGTAGAGAGATGACAAAGAGTAATCTGAACTTCTTTGTTTGGGTGTTTTTTCAGAGATGTAGCGATCTTATCTCCTATGTATTGCGCAATTTAAGTGCCACAGTCAGCAGGACCAATAGCTTAACGTGGAATTCGCACCACGGGAAGTGCACACATCTCCACGCCAGCTAAGGTTTTCTAAGAATAATATTTCGCTGCATTGCCACTGTATTACGAGGGAGAATGGTCGTTAAAATCGTATGCTTTAGTGCTGAGAATTGAAACCTCAACCTCTGGTGTAGAAGCTACGACCACGATATGTAAAAAATAGTGGCTCAAAGAGAAGGGTGTGGGTTTTTCCCTGAACTACGCTCATCCCAGTACACCCAGCTACAGTATCTTACAGATATTATCAATCTGTGAACGTAACTTAAAGAACATAAGATTCAAATAATTAGGTGTGGTTAGCCTTGGTTAATAATAAGTGCAGTTTATTACAGTGCGAGTTCTAAAAGTAAAGAATAGATGAAAGTGTCTCGACCTTTGGCCCCGCCATTTCGCGGTGTAAATGCTTGGCATTCACGACAAAATGGCCTGTGGTATCGGGCGCGAGAGCGCGACCCACACACAAGTTGTTAATTCCGGCGTTAATTATGAATGCCAATATGCAATAACATCACCATCTTGGAGGTGGACCTCCACCTGGATATCCGAGACTATTTATGTAGACTTTTATGCGTTTTGAAGCATTGCATTGTGCAGTACAAGGTTAATTTTATGAGCTACGTTATTACACCGGGACTTGCTCCACGCTCAAGCACCAGGAGCTTTAAGGACCATTTTAGTCCTGCGGTGTAAAGCGGTGCATGCCGTAACTTACAAGGCTAGTTTGCGATGCTCTGGTGTTATTTTATTACAGGGTGTTTAAAAGTTGTTGCGGTTTTGACGCTTTTACTACCGCGACTTTTCTGAGAATATTTTGACAGATACCAGCGGTTAAGGCTCTACCTTACTATTAAAGAACGTGTAATAAATGAACCTGTCTTTTGTAACAGGATTTTAAGGCATGCAAATTCGTTGTAATTTATACTTCTGTAGTACGAAACAAAGGTCTAGTGAACCAAGTCTCTCGGGTAAGCATTATCGCATCCGGAAAAACATACATTGTTCATGAACATTCCTGAGGTAAAAGAAAATCAGTTAGATGGATTTTGCAGCGCAACAGATAATTTTATCTTTTTCTACCTAAATATTGAAATTTCAAGGTTTAAGAGTTGATTGAAACGGAAAAACTGGAAAAGGTAGAATGAAAAAATCATCAAAACTGCGATACCAGAATAAAAGCAAGGAACTATTTTCAAAACCATCATCGGAACATGAAAAGATTTGCTTATGGTGGCGGTGGCCTGATTGCCTTATAAACTTGATCTGTATAACAAATTTTCTTAAAAAAATTAAAGTAAAAACTGAAGCAGAGAATATTCCACTTCTTAAAATTTAGTACCACTCACTAACTGTCTGTTTTTATGTTTAAAAACATTTAGTTCGTATTTGTAAACCCACAACTTATATTTGAAGACGCACTTTTTCAAAATAAAATACCTATTCTATTTTTAAAATTTCCATTAACCTTTCTAGTTTGGCAATTAAAATTTGTTTTCATATCAATATAAACTAGTTTATTGTATTATCTACAACAACACGACGAGTGTTCAAATGTAAACAGAAATGTATTTTTTATAAAAAAGGGTACAGTCGAGTTTGGTTAACTGGGCCACCAGCTAATTGGGGCAGCCACTTTTTTGGCCCAAATATGAAAGAAAACGAACAAAATACAGGAAATAACAATAATTTACATCGCTTATTTGGGACACCATTTCGTTTAATGGGGGCAGAAATTTCAGTTCAAAACATGTCATACAAGTAAAAAAAATTAAAATCTTAAGAAAAAACGGTGCAAACAGTTTAATGTGTGCACTTTAAGAAATTCAGAGAATAGTACTTGAAATGTGTATTCTAAAATCTTATTTATCAGACATCACATATACGTATATGTTTCCTATCGGCAGGGGATTAACACGCTGATCCATGGGGATATATCGTCAGGCGTGGTAGAGTTAATGTACATTCAGTAACAGCTACATCGCCGCGCAAACGCGACGAATGTATCGACTCGCTTTTTCATAATTCTGTTTAAATAATTATAACCCTTGCTAAGAAGCCAAAAAATGACTTGACCCTTTCAAGTAAAATTGCTTTGCTGAGTAAGATTTAAAGCCAGCTTAACACAAGTCATCGCTGACTCGCTCAGTTAACTGTTGTGTTATGGAATTTATTAAAATTTTTCGTTCCACAATTTCTGTTTATTATCATACATATGTAAGGAGTCGTCTGAATATTATTTTTCTGCGCCGGCTGCTTAAGTTGGTCAAAATGTTGAACGCCCAACGTGTCCCGATTTAGCGGAATCGGCTATATTACAATATTTCAACGATAAAAACTATATTACTTTTCAATGCAGTCTCTCTGTTTGGCGATTCACTTGCGCCACCGATCTGGAAGCTTTGTAATACCTTCTTGGAAGAAGTCTTTATATTGCATGCGTATTCTCCCTTGAACATCGTCAATATCGTCGTTAATTGACTCAAATCTTTCCCGTTTCAAAATTCTTTAAGTGAGCCATACAAATAAAAATCGGAGTGAGCAAGATCAGGACTGTATGCTGCATGCGGAAGAAAGTCCTAAAGTCTATGGTTTCAATTGTTCTGATTGTATGGCGGCGATCATCAAGTGTCGATTAATAGTCTGCATTAATTGTATGACGTTCTGTACGGTAATCAACAAAAAGTACCCCTTGAGATTCTAAAAAAAATATTGCCATCACTTTACCAGCTAACAACATAGTTTATGCTTTCTTTGGCTTTGGAGATATGGTGGGACACTACTGCATGCTTGTACATTTTAACTCAGGAGTAAACTAATGCAGTCAGGTTTTTATCAGTTGTCAGAGTCTAAAAATTCATCTCTTTCTCTCTCATATCACTGCAGTAAAGAAGACGCGATTTGCAACCGATTCAACTTGTGTTCTTTGGTCAACAAGCGCGGAATCCACCTAGCTATCACACGATACTTCACCTTGTTTTTATGAGGTCTTCAACCTTTCATTTCATTACATTTCATAATCGTGATCCTCGTTTGTACCGCTTGCGCAGTGTCAAGGCGGTGTGAGGCAAAGCTAAGTTAGTTTGTGCTATGCACAACAAGGCCCGACTCTGCGGGTTACCATGTTAGTGCGAAACCGTGCTTGACTTGCTTGGCGTGTGGATGTTTCTGTTTATGGTCTTGTTACTTCTCTAATGCAACCGTAATACGAAGAGTGCCGTTAATCTGATCCCCAATGGCAAATGGAGACCGGGATCCAGTACCGACCACCCAGAGAATTAGAAAAAGTTCTGACCCCTGGAGTGTTTCGAACCAGGAAGCGTTCGGACTATTACCTCCAAAGCCTGGCTGTCTTACGACTGAGCCACCCCAGCCGTTTTCTACGCTTCCGACACTTAATTTCTAAATTAATAGAAACTTGACGACCTTTCACCTATTTGTCTTGTTGAATAAAGGCATTTACTTTGTGCTGATATTTACTACTAACCGAAGACGAACTGCAGCTAGTCTTACATGAGGCTCATTTGCTATACGAGAATTCAACCGTCTGTATAAGATTTCGACCACTAAAACATCAGACTTTCAGAAAGGCGTTGATCGTCGAATTGTGTACGGAATATTGTAAGAATTTTAGTCGAATTTACAACACAAATTTAGTTATTAGGTGTTACTCCACGCTACAATGAACAGAACTTTCCGACATCGTAACTGTAACTCTCAAAATAATATTATAGCGAAGCAATTGCCATGGATATGAGAGTCCCGACCAACCTTTAATTAATTTAATTTTATAATTGTCTTCAGATGGGGTTTTAATTTAAACATTTCTGTTTAAATATGAACGCTCCTCCTGTACGCAAATATCTGGAACAATTTTTCTGCTCGAATTGTTTTATTTTTACATAATCTGCGATTTACGCTTCGTTTAAAAAACCAACTAGCAGTAGAATCTTGCAACTTCCAAGCTGGAGCAAGTAAATCAAGATATTTTTGACGATAATAGGATTCTTTGGATCGTAGCAAACGGAAGTAAAGCCATCCAAATCGAAACTATAGATATAAAACCTTGACGGATATCTATGATTATTTAGATCTAATACCGAGAATGAAACAGTGAAAAAAAAGAATGCTATTACAGGAAATGATTTTTTATGGGATATCCCAAAAATGATTTAACATTTTGGGAATTCCTTGGTTTGGTCTCCAAACCAACACTTTCCTTTTTGGGGAATTACTGTCTATTTCAGCTTCTCGTATTCCCTATAATTTCGAAAGGCCTTTTGCTGCTTCTTTCATAATAATAATATAATTTTTTTAGAAAAGAAATATGCAATTCCTTGAATGAGAAAAGCTAGTAGAAGGAACCTTGTGACTTGTTTCTTAAAACGATCAACAGTTTCCTTTGTAAAGAATTTTCTCATTTTCTTGAGAAATACGTAAGGATAATGAAAATCCCTTATAAGCACAAAGTGCTTTTTGAACCTATTCATAGAAAAGTCAGAATATCATCGCTAGAAAACAAAGATTGAAATTCACAAAATAAGATAGGCTTGACGAAGGACCTTTTTGTTTGGTTTGGTTTTTAAATTGATCCGTACAATTTAGCAAAATTAGTTCTTTCAAGAGGCGGCCGTGGGCTAGAGGTTAGACTTCTACGCTGAAGGTCCTGGGTTCAATTCCCAGTACCGGAACATCGGATATTTAACGCCCGTTCTCCCTTCGCAAGGCAATGGCAAACCAACGAGGTATTCTTCCTAGTACATTTTCTCTGGAGTAGACGTGTTTACACTTCCCGTGGTTCGGAGCCTACGTTAAGTTGTAGATCATCTATGTCTGTGGCACTTTAAACGCGCAACACAGGCATAGGAGAGAAGATCGCTATATCGCGTAAGAGATAAAGCACTCGAAGACTGGAAGAAGAAGTTCTTTCAAAAGCTTCCGTTTTCTTACTTTTTATAATTTAAAAAAGCTTTATTTATGCTTCTCTTATAATAAGAGTGTTAGAATTTAATTTCTAGAAAATAAAAAGTTTAGTATTCTGGAAATAAAAAAGTCCTGAAGAAAGTTCTTTTTTTCGGTTTGGTTGTGAAATCGATATACACTTCCTTTTTTTTTTGAAAACTAGTTCCTTCAAGATATTTTCTCTTTTTATTGCGAAATTTGCGAGGATAATGAAAACTTCTTATAACCACAAAATGCCTTTCACGCTTCTTTATTCATAGAAATATCAGGATATCATTGTTAGAAAATAAAGATTGAAATTCTCATAATAGATAACTGATAAAGTTTGAAGAAGCTACAATACAATCTTTTTCAGACAATTCGCTGTTTTAATTTACTTCTGACTTTCCTCTTCTTTATATTTATATTTAAAGAAGGTTAATTTATGCTTTTCTTATAACAGTGCTATAATTTCATTTTTAGAAAATGCAGTTTAAAATTCTAGAAATAAAGAAATCTTGAAGAAGGCTCCCTTTCCTATGGTATGTTTTTGAAATCCATCAATACTTTGCTTTTTAAACAATTAGTTAGTGCGCCAAGAAGCCTTTTTATGATTATTTTATAATAAGAGTGTTAGAATTTCATTTCTAGAAAATGAAAAGTTTAGTATTCTTGAAAAAAGTTCTGAAAAAAGTTGTTCTTTTTTTCGGTTTGGTTGTGAAATCGATCAACACTTCCTTTTTTGGAAAACTAGCTCCTTCAATATTTTCTCTTTTTCTTGCGAAATTTGTGAGGATAATGACAACTCCTTAGGTCATAAGCAGAAAACGCTTTTTTACGCTTCTTTATTCATAGAAATATCAGGATATCATTGTTAGAAAATAAAAATTGAAATTCTCATAATAGAAAAGGCTTGAAGAAGGTACAGTACGTACATTCTTTTTTTAGACAATTCGTTGTTTTAAGATACTTCTGATTCTCCCATCCTGTATAATTTAAAGAAGGTTTATTTATGCTTCTCTTATAATAACATTGTTAGAATTTCATTTCTAGAAAATAGAGTTTAAAATTCTAGAGATACAGAAAGCTTGAAGAAGGCTCTCTTTACTATGGTTTGTCTTTAAAATCGATCAATACTTTGCTTTTCAAACAGTTAGTTGTGCGGCAAGAAGCCTTTTTATGATTATTTTACAATATGAGTGTTAGAATTTCATTTCTAGAAGATAAAAATTTAGTATTCTTGAAATAAAATAGTTCTCAAGAAAGTTCTTCTTTGCTTCAGTTTGGTTGTGTAATCGAGCAACACTTGCTTTTTTTTGAAAACTAATTATTTCAAGATTTTTTCTCTTTTTCTTGCGAAATTTGCGAGGATAATGACAACTCCTTATACGCACAAAACGCTTTTCACGCTTCTTTATTCATAGAAATATCAGGATATCATTCTTAGAAAATAAAGATGAAATTCTCATAATAGAAAAGGCTTGAAGAAGGTACAGTAAGTACATTCTTTTTTTATACAATTCGTTGTTTTAAGATACTTCTGATTCTCCTACGCTGTATAATTAAAAAAAAAGGTTTATTTATGCTTCTTTTATAATAACATTGTTAGAATTTCATTTCTAGAATACAGTTTAAAATTCTAGAGATAAAGAAAGCTTGAAGAAGGTCCTCTTTACTATGGTTTGTTTTTGAAATCGATCAATACTTTGCTTTTTAAACAGTTAGTTAGTGCGGCAAGAAGCCTTTTTATGATTATTTTACAATAAGAGTGTTAGAATTTCATTTCTAGAAGATAAAAAGTTTAGTATTCTTGAAATAAAAAAGTTTTGAAGAAGGTTCTTCTTAGCTTCGGTTTGGTTGTGTAATCGATCAACACTTCCTTTTTTTTTGAAAACTAATTCCTTCAATATTTTCTCTTTTTCTTGCGAAATTTGTGAGGATAATGACACCGCCTTATAAGCAGAAAACGCTTTTTCACGCTTCTTTATTCATAGAAATATCAGGATATCATTGTTAGAAAATAAAGATTGAAATTCTCATAATAGAAAAGGCTTGAAGAATGTACAGTAAGTATATTATTTTTTTAGACAATTCGTTGTTTTAAGATACTTCTGATTCTCCTACCCTGAATAATTTAAAAAAAGGTTTATTTATGCTTATCTTATAATAACATTGTTAGACTTTCATTTCTAGGAAATACAGTTTAAAATTCTAGAGATAAAGAAAGCTTGAAGAAGGCTCTCTTTACTATGATTTGTTTTTGAAATCGATCAATACTTTGGTTTTTAAACAATTAGTTAGTGCGCCAAGAAGCCTTTTCATGATTATTTTATAATACGAGTGTTCGAAATTCATTTCTAGAAAATAAAAAGTTTAGTATTCTTGAAATTCTGTTTTTCGGTTTGGTTGTGAAATCGATCAACGCTTTCCTTTTTTAGAAAACTAGTTCCATCAATATGTTTTCTCCAGTTCTTGAGAAATACGCAAGGATAATAAATACTCCCTATAATTACAAAACGCTTTTTCATGTTTCTTTCATAATAGAAATATCAGAATTTATAGGTACGTATATGAGAGTATTTATTCATCCGATTCTGATGAACCACCCATGGTCATTCGACATTAAATTATCAGATTTGTGTCAACGGTAAGTTGTAGCACGAGTGTAAATTACCTCATCGGAACGGGATTTCTTACGAGCACAATAAGGCACAAGAATGCACGCGCTCCGTTGTCAAACCATTGCTCATGTATTTGACAAACTGGAGGCTATTTGTTATACGAATTTGTTAATCCTTTTGTAAATGAGGGAAGCTCACGCTCACGCTCTGATAAATTATTTCGTAAGTTTCAAATCAAAAGTCCATATGTGTAAACAATTCAAAACGCACAACGACATGACGAGCTTACGATCAAAATACTGACGAAATAGTCAACAAACAAAAAAATTCGCGAAAAAGCACCAACTTCCTTTCAGCAATCGATAAACAAGTCCATCAACCCTTAATGTGGAACTACGGAAACAGTACAAATAGCCACATATGTGGCCGGATTTTCCCCTATCCCGGAAAAGTCGTAAGTGCGAAAAGCTCGCGGCCACCCCTTAATTAATCGGGGTATCTAGATTGGCTCTGCGCTAAATAGAACTGCGCGTACTGGACCAACCACCAACCCTTCCACAGCCTCCGCCCTAATTAACAGCCTCATTAGCACGAACCCCTCGTCATTGGACTCCCCCGCGCACATTAATCCGCGCTAGTTGTTTTTCCCCAATTTCCACGATAGTTTGGGTTAACTGCCCGAGGACTAGTCAGAACTACCCGTATTCATAAATAGAATTGATTAGGATTGAATAGGTTTAGTTTGCTTAAAATGAATGTTAAGGGTTGGGTAAACCAAGTACATGATAATGTAAGGGCCGTTATTGCAACTCATGACAAGCTTGAATGTACCTTCAGTATTTAAGAGCAGGAATATTTGGATTTCCTACGTAAATTAAACACTAAAATCAATGCAAGTTTAGGCTTACAAAAATTTACAATACTGCTATATTTTTAACTTAAAAAGCTCTTGTTTTTTATGTATTTATAAGAAAGGTAGCACCAAAAATTCTGTAGCATTGACTAGTGGTAGCTTGAAATTTGACATCAATTGCAATGCATTTCAAGGAGCTACTACAAAGGAGCGCGATAGAGACACAGCTCGTAATAGTATTGGATCGTTATTTTTTCTTTTTCGTTAAATATTAATATTTTCTTAGAATTAGAAATTCAGGAAGATTAGATGTTTTCAAAGTACTGAATCAGGACACTAATAAACGATACAGAACTTCATTATCAGAGCTCCAAGCGCAAATGGCTTAAATTAATTAAAAAACGTGTTCGTCAAAGCACACATATAACATTACTATATTTAAAAAAAAATCAGAAAAACAAAGCAACAAACTTATACAATTTGTTTAATAAAATTTTTAGATCTGTTTGTTAGACATATTATAGATTGTGAATTAGTCCGGTATATGCAAAAATTCGGTAACTCTATCTATTTCTGACCGTTTGGCAACGCCGTAGATCGGTGATCTATTTCCGGTATAAAAAAGGCACGTTAAAACTCTTCTTAAATAACATTCTTTTCTGCTCATGATGTATGTATACAGTGTGTCCCAAAACGTACCGGCAATATTTCTAAGATGAATTCCAGAACTTATTTAGAGTCGGAAAGTTCATATAAACGTATGTCCTAAACGTAACCGTTAACGAATTATTGTTTATTTCATAATTTATGTGGCTAAAATTTTAGTTCAACGGATTTCCGAAATACTGAACTAAACTCTGTTTGTCGAGCATTGAGCTAGAACGTAAACAAACGCTTGACAGGTGCGTTGATTTACCGGATGTGTATTTACGTAATATTCCTTGCGTTTCTAAATTAACCTTCGCGCCGTTCATTTAAAGTAGCAGGACGCCCCCTAGGCTTGCACGTTTCTGGAACAAGTTGTAAACGTTTTAAGCGTCAAGTACTCCTTAAGTAATTAGGCATTAGGGTTATCTAGCGTAGACCAATCACAGCGCGCGCTCTAGCGTTCTAGCTCAATGCTCAACAAAGAGAGTTTAGTTGCCATGATCGCATCTTTTGTTTGGTAACATTTGAACATCGTTTTCAACAAATTATTGTTTGTAACTTGACAGTTTATTACTGTGATACTGAAGTTATTGGCTTCTTCTTTGTATCCTTATTCCCATCGCAATTCACAAGTAATTCACAATGCCAATGTTATTTTCAAATCAGGAATATGTCGATATTTATTATGTTTACGGGCTGTGTAATGAAAATGCTTTAGCAGAACAACAAGCATATCGTAGAAGATATCCCAATAGAAAGCTTTCTACGCGTGCAGTTTTCTTTAATTCACATCGTCAGCTGAGGGAACATGGTAGTTTCAATGCAAAACATGCAGTCGGCCAAGGAGTTGTCCGTAGACCCATAAACGATAATGAACAAAATCTTGATTTATTTCAAGAAGATCCGTCTTTAAGTGTGCGAAGAATTGCAATACGCACTGGAATATGTAAAAACCAGGTTTAGAGAATAATAAGAAGTGCTCTCTTACATCCATATCATCATCAAAGAGTTCAAGCTCTAGGTAATGATTTTGGAGCTCGTTTAAGATTCTGAAATTGATTACAAAATAATCAAAACCTACCGTATATTTCCTGGATCGATGGAGCTTTTTTCGCACGAGATGATATAAATAATTATCATAATTTTCTTGAATGGGCTCAGAAAATCCCCATTTAAGAAGACGCTCGCATTTTCAACATAGATTTAGCGTTAATATGATTGTAAATGATCGTCTGATTGGACCACTTGAACTGCCACATCGTTTGAATGGTGCGAATTACGAATATTTTCTAGAAAACTCTTTACCCTTAGTACTGGAAGATGTACCATTAAATATTAGACGTGCAATGTGGTATCAACACGATGGGGCACCAGCACATCAATGTCTGCATGTTAAGAGCTTAGCTTAACGCACATTTTCTGGAAAGATCGATTGGAATAGAAGGACCCATAGTATGGCCACCGCGTTCGCCGGACCTGACTCCTTTAGATTTTTATCTTTGGGGTCACATGAAACAGATTGTCTATGCAACTGAAGTGCACACGGTTTGATGATTTATACATGTCTAGTACTCATAGTGCCAGTACGGTCTAGTGGTTAGAGCACTGGGCTCCGGTGCGGAAGGTCAAGAGTTCAAACACCCGAATTGATGCCTCGCGGGTGGCCAACCAAGTACCTTGAAATAATTGGGTACCTGCGTTTGAACGAACAAGGGGTGATAATGCGTTTGCTACTGCGTGATGCTCACCACACCATCACGTGTAATTAAAAACCGGGTGTGAGAGTAAAGATACGGGAGTTCTGACCTTATCCACATATATCCGCAATCAATAAACTGAAATAGGCGACTTTTCAATTGCCATGTAAAACAAAATTTAAATTGTTATTTGTTCACTGTGCGCAATTGTATCCCGTACCATATCTAGCGGGTACAAACCCTTACTGCTTCTGGTTACGGTTGATGAATGGGTTTTTTAGATTCAAACCGAGAAAATATATCACGTATTATTTACCAATGAAGCTACTTTTACGAATAAAAGTACCTATCACTGAAAATCTTTGGGCAGCTGAAAATCTTCACGCTGTTGAACAGTGAAAACATAAGGTCGATTTTCCTTAAATCTCTGGCTTGGTATTTAAAAATATCCAAATCAATAGCGGCTGCTCATGACTGTGACAACTAAAAACGATCACTGTTATTGAAACAGTAATTATTTAAAATTTAAATAATACTTAGTAATTATTGGCAAATAACAACTAAGAAATTAACAAATGCTAAAATTTAAGAATTACATACTTTGTTTAACAAATTTCTATTTTACACTTAAATACGCTGCCCTAACAAGTTACATGTACGAGGGTTGTGCAATATTTATTGTCCCTGACATAGGTGGAAGTACTTGTTATGGTACTAACTTCACTGCGTTGCTTATCAGCTGTCAAATAGGCATTGGATAAAATTAGCAAATTCTAGTTGGTTGCGCTTCCGAGGTGTGTTTTAATCGTGTGTGTTTTCCAATCTGGAGAACAGTGAAGTATATGCTGTGCTTAAATACCTAAGGTAAAAAGGTCTACGGCCACAACAAATGTATAAAGATATGATCAGTGTGTCATGTGATGGCCGTCATGCCAAGTAATAAAAAATTGGTCTCCTGGCTTTATATTGGTAGAAACAGTTGTGAACAAGCCAAAAAAGCGGACGACCTCAAATTGTGTGCTCTCAGAAAAATGTTAATCGTGTTCACGATATGGTTCTTGCTGATCGTTTACTAACTGTCAGAAGAATAACGGAGATATCTAACCTCTCTCATATGAGCATTGAAAGTATAGTGAATATCTATTCGAAGCTGACAAAATTATCGGGAAGATGTGTATCGAAAATGCTGAAAGCTGATGAAAAGTGTTTGCGAATGTTTCAGTCGGAAGCCAATTTGACCACCTGTTGAGATTGCCCAAACGAATTTCTTGAGATTTGTAACATACGGTGAGACATTAGTCCATCATTTCATCATCATCATTTCTGCCGACAATGTGATGGCTTTTTTGGGATGTGCAAGGAATTTTATAAACTGATTACGTGTAGCCAATATTACTAGTAAATATTACGCCATCTTGATTAGAACAAAAGAAAGGGGATCTACTGCTTCATGACTACACCTCCTCGCAGAAGTCCAAAGTTAGAGGAGCAGTTGTTAATGAACGTAGATTTTCCGAGTTCAGCCACCCACCCTATGCCCGTTACTTACCCCTAGCCATTTTTTAATCTAAAGAGACGGTTAAGGTGTAGAATATTTTTGGACAATTTGTTATGTTCATTTAAAAGTTGTGCCGCTTTATTTGAATTGGTCACAATCTAATGGCCGCCCCATAGAACTTAAAAACGCAATTTTGTATTGACTACAGTTTGTTAGTATTTTTCCGTCCAGTAAATAATTTATGACCAAACTCGTCTCGATGTTTTCTTTCTTTGTGAACCACATTTGCCGAGCTAGAAAACACTTCTCAGAATTCCCCTTTATTGCTTCCCGAAGGTTTTCCCGAAACCTGCACGTGGCAATTCGAAATTAGGCTTAAGTGACGTTTTTTTGGGAACGCGGGGGAGAAAGTCAGTAGACAACAAGCTTGGGTCCGAGACGAATGTTCATGGAGAGCGGGTTTTTTTCGCGGCACCTGTTAAATTGAGTTTATCGTACCGAATATTGCTTTAGGCAATTAGTATCATTTCGACGAAGTCGGATCTAAATAAGTTTTAACAGTGTAGCCTGGTTACAGAAAAACCAAGTGTGATTGTTTTTTTCTTCGATTCATTCGGATAAGAGCGTTTGAACCCGTGAAAATGTGATTGTTGGGTCTGTTGGTGATACAAGCGTTTGAAATTCCTGTTGCCCTCAACGTCGACTGTCCCCGTTGGAAATAATTCAACTGATCCTGTTGGGAATAATCTGCTTCCTCAGGAGCGTACCTACCAACGTTTCGTCCCCCTGGTTTCCCGAGGCCTTCTAACTTTTTCCCGGACCGGAAAAATACCCCCTGTCTCGACTGTACCTGCATCTGGAAATCAACCCCCCGGAATTGTGCCTGCCTCCACCGGAATTCAAAATAAAGAACCAGTTTTTTTTGTGCAGTGTAAAAGAAATCTTTATTTTCTCACGCAAACTTGCAAAATTCCACGTTAATGAACTTGTTTTATGCAACCTAAAAGCTATCTTCAGTCGCCAATTGTTTGTTGTTAATTGTAAAAAGACATTAATACTGTATTTTTCCTGTAAACTCTACGCCATTGGCCACACAGATTTATTGAAATATCCTAAATATCGTGCGTCAACGGCGGCGAGCTTTGTTTTCTTGGACGTTCAAATATTATTTGTAAAACCATAAAAATGCCATTTCCTGTCTTTTCTTTTTGTATCGCCATTTCAATAATTTCATTATATGTGTTTTAAAATTTACTGCCTCTTTTATTTTTCTGTACTCTGTATTTGTTTGTGTACGAATTTTGCAAGCTTAAATATATAGGAGGCGGCACAATAAAGGTGAGTTCCATTCCCGTAAGCTGTTGGCTTCTCGGCCTTCCACGAGGACCCGCAATCAGCTGGATTTGGAAGGTGGTGCCCACAGATTTTGACTTACCCTCTACACAACTAAAGATTTCCTCCCGTAAGCGAATTTCACGAACTCCCCCTACTCCTCTGAGCTAATCTGTAGGCCGTTTTCCACCTATCCGGTTACGGGTCGTCGAAAAAGCTCGATTGGCCCGTAACAAATTCTGTAGAGGGAACGTAAGTAAATAAGCATTGTCTGTCGAATTGTCTAATACCATTGGTATATTGGAACTTTCTTAGGAGAACTATATAAGCATTAGTGTAGACTGCGTGAAAAATAAAAAATGGTTCGTTAACGTAGTAGAACTCTCGCCGTACTAGTAAACGAGCTCATTGTAAACTAGGAAACGGATGCTGCCAAAAGTAACCATAGATTAAGTTGGGTTTAGCAGGAATTGATGGATTCCTCGCACGTCAATGGATTAATATTAACTAATTTGTTATTGATTTTAATCTATAAATAGTCTGTAAATATTGCTTAGGGGTCCAAAAAAATATAGAAGGTACGAGGGTGATTTCGATTACTCCAACAGGTTTTTTCGATAGCAACCCTATATTATTTTACACCCAATCTTTTTCAACACATTTTCATTGTTCTTCCATAATTTCCAAGATATTACGTTGGTTATTGAACAAAAATATGTCCATGGGTGCCAACAGATAACTGATATTTCTTCTTCTCTTGTGTAAAACTAAAGAAATGAAAACCTTGTTTTACGGAGGGTGGATGTTCATGCGGTTACATTTGGATGAACTAGCAGACGTAGTGCATGGTTCATTCGCTTGTGGTCCTTATATGACCGGTCTCGAAGACGGCTGTCACTCAACGACAATCACATCCGTCACTCCACGACATGGACACCACCGCCAGACGAACGCATACATTTAGCCACTTGTGTGCAGGCCCACATGTGCACCTGTTTATTCGTTTTTCTTTCATGGCAGACTTTTTCGCGGTTAAGCGTAGCCAACGCACAGTTTCAGTTTATTGCGGATGCTGGTAGTAATTTACCTCCGCCAGAACTATATTGTCACTATATGAATTAAAATTAGATCAAACTATTTGTAATAACATTCTTAATAATAATTATAGAAACATTCGAAACAGAAACAGCTGTATCTTGACAATACTGCGGGGTATATCAATCATACATTTATAATTAACTATTTTTTTTTGTGCAGAAACATATTTTCCAATGCGTAACCAACTGATCAGAAGACAAAAAATATGCCCTGTTCCTATTCCTCTCTTATATTCAATTCTTATGGGTCTATTATATCAAACACCGTTTTAGTTGATCAATTACAACCATTAGGGATATGATTTACTTGATATTGAAAATCGGTTTGAATTGTAGTTTTTCGGGGTTTGGTTTTGGTATATTAAAGCAATACTTATTTATTTTGTAAGCTGTATTTTATAAATCGCTGGAAGTAAAGTATAATAGGGCAAAATTTAAAACTTTTGGTATAAGTTCCATTCATTGCCTAGTATATATATGTTTTGATTTCTATATACAGTGGTGTGAAAAACTTGCAGTTTAAACCTATTTTTTTTCAAATATTTTTCATTTCATCATTATAATATAAAAGAGGTACTTAAACATAATACTAGTAATAATAATAGCCCAAATTTTGATCCATAAAAACAGAAAAATTGTACATAATATATAACAATGTAGTTTACACCTAAACGTTTATTACAATTCACATTAATTACTTTTAAACCATTTTAGTACTTTATAGGCTATCCTTTGTTTCGAATAATTAATTCGCACCTTTTTGGCATAGAATCCAACAGTTTTTGTAATACTTCCTTCGTAATGCAGCCATACCAGGCATCAATTAGGGATTCGGTTAATTCCACTTCCTTAATAATGTTAGAAATCCTTTGCCATAAGTTTTTATACAATTTAGGGACGGGGATTGTGCTGGCCAGTCTATTATTTTAACTTTATTGGTCGGCATCCAAGATTGAACAACCTTTGCTCTGTGGCAAGCAGAATTATCATCTTGTAAGATAAAAGTTTTGTCAGGAAATAACTCTTTTCCACTAGGCAGCATCTTCTCCTGTAGGACATCAATGTATTCAGTTGTATTCATCATGCAAGATGCAGTCTACCAACACTTTCAGCAGACATGCAGCCCCATATGACAGAGGTTGGATGTTTAATTGTTGGCAGAACACACTGTCGTGAAAATTCTTCTCCAGGAAATCTTCTAAGATATGTGTATCCGGCATGATTGTTGATGTTAAAGGTAGATTCATCACTAAACAATACCTTCTGCCATTGTTCTGGGGCCAAATGACGATGATCCTTTGCCTATCTCAAACGGCGAAGCCTTTGTTTTTCCGGGCTTTGCAACCCCTAAGTCCAGATTTAAGAAGTATCCGTCTTATAGTAGAAGTGCCATAGACTTACACCAGTAGCTTTGGGCCATATTTTGGTTAAATCTGTCGAATTAAGACTTCTGTCTGCCAGGCTCATCCTCCGCAATATACTGTTGTCTCTCACTGATGTTTTTTTGACGAGCACTGCGGGGTTTATCTCCAATTTTTCCCGTCTCAGAGTATTTTTTGATCACTCTAATAACTGAGAATTGATTGCACCGCAGGTTTATAGCTATTTCACGACTGGAAGCGCCTGGTTTATGGTGAAAAATTATTTCATATCGTTTTTCATCCGATAATTTGAACCATTTCTTTTCAGATGGCATTTTGCAACTGTTAAGGACATGCAAAATGCAACTGAATAATCCATAGTACCTGCAGGTATATATTACGTCATCCATTATGGACGTTCCCGTGTGGTACTCATACTGAATGATTATAGATAGATAAGAAATAGAAATTCAAAATTATGTCTGATTTTTCGTAGCGGATTCGGAAAAAGAGCTACAATTTCCTAGCAGTAAAAAGATGACGAAAACAACTTTGTATTTCATCTATTGTTATCGTTTTCTTCTAGTTCGTAGTTTCAACATCTGTTTAATTCTTGTAGCTCCTACTAGATTTATTTCAGCAATTCATTGGATACACCGACGTAACGAAAAATCCTTCTTTCTGAGTCTCTCATTTAATATTAATTGTATAAATTAGTAACCGCTGAGACTAGTAAAGTTTTCCTCTATGTCGTAGCTTCTCTTTGCCCAATCTATATCTTCGTCACTATCCCAGTGGGTGTCCAGTTTTCTTCACAATCGTCTGACAACAATTTATGTTTGATTTTTGTCTTTACCGTGTCTTTGGTGCTTTAATGGTTTTCCTTGATTTAGCCTGTCGAATAAATTCGTTTAAAATTACCATTTCCCCTTCAATATCAAGTTTTGTTCGTATTTGGCTCCAGCAGTTTCATTGAAAGGCTTTGCGCCGTAGAGCTTTAGGAACTTCAGCTTGGACTGGTGCTGGAGTTTCCTTTTGGGCTATCTAGAGCTTCGAATTGCGTTTTGTTTGTATCACTTGGTTCTATATCTTCACTACATTCATACCAACATGGAACTCGCGTTGAATACACTACGAACTTGTCCCTCTTTTCCACTTAGTTTCTCATAATTTCTCAAGTTCTTGTCTCAGTTATACACACCTTACGACGAAATGTATGTCCGGTTAAGAAGTAGTAACTACTGAAATTCATTCAGATACGACATCGCTAGAATGTTTTCCAGCACTGCTTTTTATATTAGATCGATTGTACTACGACTAAGGGTAAAAATCTGGTGAAGACTTTAGTTCGAATTATTTACTTATGTTTTTTATTAGCCCGCAGTACTTATGTACTTCATATAAATTAAATACGTAAAGACTTTATACAGTTATAGGGCAGCCACTAGGCTTATCGAAACTGATGATAGTTTTCACATAAAGGAATCTAGAACTGTCCCTCATTTTTACCTACTGTTTGAGTGTCTCAAAATTGTCTCATTATATCCTTTCAAAAGAATTGAAAATACCTAAAATATTTAATTTGTTGCAAGTCTTTTCACGCCATTGACTTTTTCATGAAGACAAACATGCAGATCATCATCATCCTATGTATTTATGTACGCGGTTTAAAAAATGCAAGTGACATTTTAAAACTGTACTTGCATTTTCGTTGATTATAGATACATTTGGAAAAACACCTGCCTGTACACAAACGAATGGGGTTCATTAAAAATATCATATTCATCGAAAATGTTGTATGTGTCGGTCACTTTCTATATGGACAAGCAGCAGCTTTTCTGTAGTGTCGTAAACAGCAGGTTCGACCACGCTCGCTGGAAAGTTGTACATTTTGTATAAAAGATTCGTTCAACTGGTTAATTGAGGCAAGTATGGTTAAAATGACTTTTTCTTTTAGAATAATCCTATTGCCAGATGAGTTCTGGCGATTTCGCAGGCCAAGTAGTAATAAACACGGCTATCAAAACCATAGCTGAATATTTCTTTACAGTGGAGGTGCGCCGTCGTGCACTAATATTATATTTTCAATGGCATGATCTCGTAATAACTGTAATTCGTAATCATCACGTAATATCTTCAAATAGCGAAAACTGTTGAAAAACTTCGTCTACATAACAATATTCAACAAATCCAATAGAAGTCTATACAGCAAAAAAAAAACATATTTTTGTAACAGAAATTTATAGAATATCCATATAAAGGGATTAAACTGTGATTGAACCTACATGTAATGCTACTGCCCATACAAGTGTTTTTAAATACATTTCTTGCTACGGTGTTTACATAATATTAGACAGAATAAAATCTGTACATGATCATGAATTGTTGAAGATAAAATTTACTCTTTATGTACTACCTGGACAATGTTTGTTTTTTTTTTCAGAAACATTTACTACTTCAGCTATTGTGTACCACAGTGAAGACCACAGATAATAATAGAAACCAATACGAATCGGTTGACGACGACTAGAACAGCGGCCTGCCAGGTCTCCAGATGTAATGCCAGTCAATTATTTTTAGGGAATGTCCTGCAGTGTGTGTAAATCAATATTTGATTGACCATATGTTAGAGGTATGTAACTAGAGGTTTCTAAACCTCTTATATGGTTATGTTTATTGGGGTAGTAAACTAGCCAATGCACATCATAGATATTACGTCGTATTTTTTAGGAGGGTGGGCAGATTCAACCTATAATAATTTCGGCACCTGCTTGTCTGTAGAATATTCTGGGGTTGCTAGTAATGTTGTGTACCTCATGCAGAACTACTTACATTTTTTCATAGATATTTTACGTTATTTTATTAATTTCAAACGAGAATTATGAAAGTACTAAATATGGTTTTTCATGATTGATAACTTATATACAAGAAGAAGTTTCCAGTAAATTTGTTGTGCAAAACTACATCAACTAAAACCGACTACAGTAAAATGAATTAATCATATGTGAGGTTATGTATGTGCTTCAACTAGCAACTGTATCTTACAAGTGTGCTAATTCGGTAAATTAGAAATATTGCTACCTATAAAATTTTTTATAGAAACGACGAAAGATTTAACCAAAAGGGGATATAGGGTCTGATACTTTACTGTTACTATCAAATTTTGTATTGTAAGAAAATGTATACTAAAGCTGTTTGACAGCTATTTTAGTTTAGGGTAAAAAACAGGTATAAAAATGAAAACACTGTTACAGTATGTAATGTTTGTCTAGGTTAATAGTCCTCACGGATAGTTCCGTTCTGTTGGTTATTCTAGCCTTATAATACCAATCTTTCGATCAATTGTTACCTTTCCTAGGGTCGGATAGCATAGCAACTGAAACAACGGGGCAACATTACGTTTCAGCTGTCTAATATTACCCAAGTTGTTATCCCCAGATAGAAACCATGATGTTATGGTGACTTCTGAGATCGAACATGGGCCTCCTTATATAGTAATTAGCGAGTGTACGCACTATGGTATGTGTACTCTTGTGATACTATTAACTAAACATCGATTAAATACTCGTCATATCTTTGAAAATATTGTACTAATATTGTAAAAAATTACTGCAAAAATTAATACATGATTTACACACTGATTAAAATATACAATTTATAAATCCCATTATCCCTTATTTACAGCTTATTGAGTTCGATTGTACCAAATGAAAAATGCTGCAAGTGCTTTTAGCAAATGAAAGACTTTCATACTAAAATTATATTTTTCAATTTCTATTTGTTAATTGTGCCCTAATTCAAGTGATTACGTCGTCAATTTTTAAAGACAAATATAAAATAATAACACAACAATCATTAAAATCACCAAGATAATTTTTTCATAAAATTGATGTTTTGTATTTACAAGATTAGTAATTTTCTTATTCGTTGTGTATGGATTTCGAACAGATAGTAACTCATTTGAAAGTTAGCCAAATTGAATTTTAAATATGACAGATTAAAGTCGTGACACTGAAGTCTGATCTAGTAAACTCATCAAGTCTGCGTCTGCAATAAATATTCAGGCTTAGGAGTTGGATATTATTAATCACGTTTGACCTTCTAAATCAGACCGCGTCTTCTATGCATACAAATGCTCCGGAGTTGTTTACGAATCCGTTTTTAAATTCTAATTAATGCCTTTTCTTTAACATATTGTTTACAGTAAAATCTCATGTTACTTGCGTCTGGCCGAATCGACAATGAGTTATGGTATAATAAAACACGGGATAATTATAAGCGGGTTTCTTGAATCGCCACATTAATTGGTCGAGTCCCGGATAGAGTAATTAACTCAGAATGTGTTGGTCATTAATTAGCGCGACCAGGTAGGAACTCAGGTGCCAACCGCACCCTCGCCTTTGTCCAAATCTGCCTCGTAATACCGTGCCTGTTCGAAACAATTACACCAAAATTCTGCATCTCATGTACCAGTTCGGTTTTGAAGCAACTGGAAGTAATTTATAAACAAAAAAAATTGATTAGTTTAATTTTCGATAACAATAACGTTTGTTCCAGCTTTCATTTAAACTGAATACCATCCCGGGCACGGTCTCATGTGCTTTTTTAATGAAAAACTACTATACCGACACAGAGCATTTTAAATTATATGAGGTGTTCGTTCACACCTTGCATAATCGATATCGATAATAGTCTTCTCTAATTTAGTTTTTTTAGCGTTAAATTTTATACTAACTACAAAATAAACAGAAAGGGATACCATTACTACATTTAAAAACAAAAATTTAAGTTACCATACTAACTACTTTGTTATATTAGGTAAAGTTGGTTAGCTATAATTATATTTTTATTGTTTCCTTTAATTTTTCAAGCCGTATTATGATATTTACATGGCAGAGCGACAGAACGGAAAAGGTATGGGCGAGAAGGAGAGAGGTTGAAAAAGTGGGAGAACAAGAAGGGAAGAAGGAAAAGGAGAAGGGGAAAATAAGGGGGGTGTAATAGGGGGTTCGGAGAGGGGAGAGAGAGATTGAAGAAGAGGGAAAAAAGGCGAGGGGTAGAAAAAGTGAGAGAAGAGTGGGGGACAAAAAGAGAGCAAGAAAGAAAAGCGGAGAAGAGGGGGAGAAAAAGGGGATGTGGTAGAGGGTTAGGAGAGGGAAGCTGGGGAGAGGTTGAAGTAGAGGGAGAGAAGCTGAGAGGAAGAAAAAGTAGGAGAGCCGTGAGGGAGAAGAAGAAGGCGAGAAGGAAAAAGGGGAGAGAAGGAGACTAACAGATATGTGATAGAGGGTTATGAGACGGGAGAAGGAGATGAGGAGAAGAAGAAGAGAATAGGAAGTGGGAGAATGAAAGGCGGAGAAGAAGTGGAATGGAGATGGACAGAGTAACGGACGAGACAAGGCAGTACTGAGAGGGTAAAGGGGGTGGGAGGAAACAGCAAAGAGAGGGTGAGAAAGAAAGTGAATTCAAACACACTTATTTTTGAAGAAATATGACGATTATTTGACTCTGCCCGGATATTTCATTTTTCCGATTATTATAATTAATAATGAAAATTATATATCTTTTACAGCGACACATACAATGTCAGGTGGTCATTCACATATTATATAATCGACAATAACTAGACAATAGTGGTCCCAACAATCCTATATGGAAGCGAAACCTGGACTGTACAACAGAAACACAAACCAAAACTGATAGCAGCAGAAATGAAGTACCTACTGCAGAAAGATAGCGGGGAAAATCAAGATGGATCACCTAAGAAATAAGGAAATCATAAGAAAACCAAAACAACAAACGATAACACAAAAAAGTGAGAAGAAGAAATTAGAATAGTATGGACACCTACAGGGATTGGACAGAAACAGACTCCCGAAAAAAGTAACGGAAGCCAAAGGCACGAGGAAACGGAAAACAGGAAGACCGAGACTCACCTGGATGGAGGGCATAGAAGAGATAGGGAAAGCAAGAGGGAGAAGGATAGAAGAAATGAATGAGATGGCAAAGGACCGTAAAGGATGGAAGAAATGGGTAAAGGACGCGGAACCCACAAATATCCAACACCCTTGAGGGTATAAAGGATACTAGAGAAAGAAGAAGAAGACAATAACTAGTCTTTTCTAATTCCGATTTTTGTAGTTTAATTTTTTTTAAATTACGAGTACAATAAATTAGGATACCATTCTTCTTCTTCTTTGATCAGATTCACTGTGTATTGGTCATAATCTTCCCCTTTTTTCATAATTCTCTTTAGAAGATACGTTAGTAATTTTAAATACAAAACTTCCCTTAAATTTAAGTTGGCAAGTTTGTCCTATATCATTATTTTTTTGTTGATTATGTTGATTCCTAAAACATTGAATTGAATTGCTTGTCTTCTCATCTCATCTCATCTCATCAGCCCTTATCTTCGGTTCATTTCTGGACATAGGCCTGCTTCATTCTTCGCCATTTGTCTCTATTTTGCGCCTCTCGGATCCACATTAGCCCGGCAGATCTTTTTACATCGTCGGTCCATCGCATTGGGGGGCGTCCTCTAGATCTCTTCCCCAGGTAGGGCCTCCATTTCAGGATTGTATTGATCCACCTTTCGTCCTGATATCTAGCCACATAGCCGGCGTAGTTCCATTTCAACTCTGCCACTGCTTCGGCAACGTCTTTTATTTTTGTTGTGCCTCTTATCCGTTTGTTCTATGATCTTTCCGCGTTGTGCCCAACATATGGCGCTCCATTGATCTTTGTGTCACTCTTAATTTGTTCAACGACTGTTTTGTGAGGGGTCCACGTCTGAGCTCGTAGGACACATTGATCGAATACTCGAGAACGTAGACGCATCGGTATTTTTTTATTTTTTAGCGTTTTAGTTAGCTTTTCAAAGGCAGCCCAGGCGAGTCTTCTTCTTCTGCAAATTTCTGTTTTTTTATTTTTCCTTCTAAGCTTCATCATATGTCCCAAATAAACATAATTGTCCACTTCTTCCAATTCTTCATTTTTAAATTTTTATTATTTGTTCTAGGATTCTACTACACATAACTTTCGTTTTTGTTAGTTTCATGTTTAGACCGATTTCATTTGATGCTGTGTCCAGCTCTGTTAACATAGTCTGGAGTTGTTCAGGGGTTTCTGCGATAAGAACGATGTCATCTGCGAATCTAAGGTTGTTGAGTCTTTTTCCATTCATTAGGATGCCTTTATTATCTTGCCAGTGAAGTTGTTTGAAAACATCTTCTAAGGCATTCGTAAATAATTTTGGTGAGATAGTAACTCCTTGTCTTATACCTCGTTTTATACTAATCGGTTTGGTGTTCTCATGCAGATGTATAGTAGATGTAGTGTTCTTATATATGTTTTCAAGTAACATCATATCTCGGTGGTCTACTCTGGCCTTTCTTAAAGACTTCATAATTGCCCATTGTTCTACTGTGTCGAAAGTTTGCCTTACAATTACGTAAAATCTCGAGAGAACTTAGAAAGAGTAAGAGAGTGGCAACGGGTTGGAGAGAAGAAGAAGGAAGGGGGAAAGAAGGGAAATTACAAGAAGGAGATTAGGAAGTTAATATATCTTAGAGAGGTTGGAGAGGGAGGAAAAGAAAGGAAAATAGAAGAGCGAAAGAGATGGGGAAGAGGACAAGAACAAATGCGAC
>JABXWE010002592.1:0-16690 GCA_014611495.1 Limonius californicus | reverse complement strand
ATATATATATATATATATATATATTTACATCTTTCTATCAATCCTGAACCAACAGGTAATTCGTACTATTCTGCTCCATCTATTTATAGAGTAGTTAAAAAATAATTAATTTCATATTCAAGCGTATATAATAGGTGGGAGAACCGATTCTGTGATGTATACCCTGATATATCTATATTTAAAAACTATAAACAAATATATTAACAGCACCATGCTGAACCAGTAGTATTTATCATACCAACCTGAGCCAAAATATACAATTTTAGGTAACTGAACGACTTATCCTGAACCATCCCAATGTTGCCGTCGTTAACACCAAGCTATTTTTAGTCCAAATATAGGTTACCAGCTGCAATAGTACTTATCTACACCTGGTAAGACGGAAAAGTCAAAGCTCAATGCTTTTAAAGCCCGAAGGCTTGAGAAGTTTCTGATTTAGCCTATATTCGAATTTGAAAATTTCAATCATTTGTAAAATTGCTTATTTAATAACCAGATATAATTTTTCTGCAGTTGTAACACATCAATTTGTGTAAACGTGCTATAAAACTACCATATCGTGAAAAAATTCAAGGACGATTATAATAGAAACCATAAGGCATTCCAAATTGCATAAACGACGCGTAACCTGAAGTACTAGGGTTCATACTAGTTGCACAAAAAATGTATTTTATCAAAATTTTAGAATTGAGCAACCTTAATTCTTCTATGCTATAAGATCACTATTTGGAGTAACTTTTCTTAATGACATTTTGTTGTAGAAAAATAACTTCAACCTTTTGGTCCAGAAAAAGCCCAGGCAGACTGTATGATATGTTTCTGAATGTGTTTTTTTGTTTCGACCCAATCAAAACATTAGAAAAGCACTGAGATAGTTGTACGTGGCCTCAGAACAATTTACACGTCGAAATGGACATTTTTTAGAAATGGTTCCGGCTGAAATTGTTACCAAAAAGGTTTCTTTTTTCAAAGACACAAAAATATAGATTTGGACCAGTCGTCCACTACCTTAAAGATAAAAAGGATTTGTGTATGTTTTGTGAACAAGATGTCTTTCATTTTGCTAGACATTTGTTTACTTGGCATTCAGATGAGTTTGATGTACAACGTATTTTATCATTCGCTAAAAATTCTAAAGAAAGAAGGGAAGCCTTATCAACTTTAAGGAAACAAGGAAACTTCATTCAAAGCAGAAAAAACACCACACTTAGACAAGTGAAAAGGTATCAGTACCTAGTAAACCACCGGCAGAAGATTACCTTCCTTGTTCACATGGTTATGGATTTTACAAGAAAAGGTTCCTATATAGACACACAAAGCACTGTTCTAATAATCTTGCATCAAAATAGAAAATCAAAAGGCAAATCTCACAAAGTGATGGCCATACCACTATTTTGTTGGGTACATTGTTAAAACATGACGAGCTATTAAAGAAAGAGTTATTTCCACGAATGCGAGCAGATGACATAAATATGGTGGTAAGAAAGATTTTCTTATATGTAATTATGAATACTCTTATTTAAAGGGCAGAAGATCCAAAGGAAATTTAGACTCAATTGGGCAAATATGATACGATTAGCTAAACTCTTGCAATTTGCCCGACCAAAAGATGAATCGATAAAAGAACTAATTGATGTGCTGCATCCATGTTATTTCAAACTTATCATTGAAGGGGTTAACCAACTGGCTCGTTATAATCCCGACACCGATACGTACGAATCTCCAACTTTGGCCATGAATTTTGGAACACTTATTAAAAAATGCTGTGACCTAGCCTACATTCATTTACTGCAGAAGTCCGATACAAGTGACCAAAGAAAAGGAATGAAAATTTTGAAAACTCTTATTGGGTCCCAGTGGGCTAATGAGATATCTGCCCAAGCTGCGACAAATTTAAAACAAAAAACATGGAACAACATTGAACGGATTCCCATTATTTTAGACTTGAAAAATCGAATGACTTTTTACAAACAATGTCTGACGAAAATACATACATCTGAAATCGCACGCCCTTGATCAAACAGCTTACAATACCCGTAAAGAAGTACTTTATTGTCAAATCATATTATTGAATAGGAGAAGACCGGCAGAAGTAGCTCAATTAAAAGTGCACACATATCAATCTGTTAATCTAGACGTCCAAACAGAAAACGAATTCCAAAATTGCCTTATAGAAACGGAGAAAATACTTTTAAATGCTTACAACCGTATACAATACTGTTCTCTCCTAACACGTGAAAACATTTTGATTATTAATGGAAATTCGAAACAATTTTGTTACCAATAATGACTATGTTTTTCAAACTGGTGGTAGGAACGAAACTTTTATATAAATATGTGCAAAAATGTGGCATAGAAAACTTCCACAGCAAAGTGCAACAAAACTGAGGAAACATCTTGCTACCGGGACCCAATTACTTAACTTTTCTAATAAAGATTTGGAGCAGTTGTCAAATTTCACGGGGCATACTTTGAATACACATTGTAATTTTTATAGATTGCCGGATTGCACGGGGGGGGGGCAGAGCTAATTAGAGGTATGCAACTTGATGATATTAATATTGATTTAGATCTTCTACGGAATGATGAACAGCCGTTTGATGAACTGCTTTCACGAGAAGACGTGCTAAATGCAGAACTGAAAAATATACCTGAAAGTTCAAATTCGGAAGCTAATAGTTCGAGTCAAACTGAGCAAGAGAATCTGAAAGTACAAAAAAAATAAAACATCAGTACCACGATATCTACGAGTTACTTCGGCTGCCAATCATAAAAAAAATCATTAGAAACAAACAGGTCCCTAAGAAGCACGAAGTTGAAGAGCTAATCGATACTTATCCCCAGATTTTCGAAGACAAAATGTGGACGTCAATTAAAGCCGTAGTGAATAATATTTACACTGGCAAATTGAAAGTTTCATAGCATGTTACATTTTGAAGTATTTTCGATTTTTTATTATGAGCTTATAGTTTTCTTATGTATTTCTTATTTTTTTATTGTATAGTTCCTTTATTACTTATTGCGGCGTTTCAATAAATATCGTTCTGAATGTTAGTTTTTAATAACCTCTCCACTGTTACCTATTATTTTCTGGATATACCATAAGTCGCTGTAAGTTAACGAATTTTCATGGAGCTCAAAATATATTCATGGTAATTTACAGTTATCTCCTACAAATTGTCGTTTTTCAATATCAAATGTGCAGAGTGTCCCACTTGTCGTGCTTACATTTTAGATAATACTAAATTTATTTAACGAGATAGAAGAAACTATCAAAGGAGAAATATGTAACGCTTCACTAAAACATTTGGCTGGCATATTCTATAGAGTTCATACTACTAAAATTTATGGTGAACTCATTTGAAAAAATCAAATTATAATAATAATTTTAAAAATAAAAATACATAATAACTATGTAGAATATGCCAGCCAAAACTTTTAGTAGAATACCAGAAAGAAATCATCATCATTAGTATAATAATTTAAAAATTACGCAAGTTTTTTATTTTGAACATTTTTGTATTTTGTACAGTTTCAGTGTTATTGAACGCACTAAGGACTCGCACTTTCAAACTCTTTATCGAAAACTTAAAATACTGTTTCAGCTACATTGAAATGTTTGCAGATTTCATATTAAGAAGGAAAATTTCCACCGCATCTGAATCTAATGTAATCTGTCTGTATGTAGAGAAAATTCATAGTAGGTATAAATGAGTCTAGCTGCTTTTGATTAACAAAAACGTAAGTACAGTATTGCCAAATCTATTGGTTCAACTTGATTACAAAAATCATTATATATGTATATAACTATATACAGAATTCAAAACAGCGCCTCACCCTATGCGGACAAACCTCAAACCCGAAAACATACCTTCCTAACAAACCTGAGCCAGTATGAAAGTATAACTTCTAGCATTTCCGCGCTCTTTCTCCTGATAGAAGTGAAACATATGCAAGCAGCCAATCATAGGCTTACAGACAAAGATGCAGTTAATAAAGAGGCCTGGTTACGAACATTTTTATTAAAGCAAAACGAACCTGAACCGTATATTCGGCTCAGGTACGTCAGCTGGTTCAGAATTGTGCATAAAAATTCCTAATTTTGGCTCAAGTTTATACCCATACTGTAAATATATAAATATATATATATATATATATATATATATTTATAGCAACTGTTCAATTGTTACCTAACCCCTTCTTGAATATACAAATGCTCATTCCAAAATTCACCATTTGGGTCTGTTGAGCAGGTTGCTTCAGGTTGCTTTTGTTCATACGATATACGACAAAATGTGTGCACACTGTAATGAAAAAGCCGCTTAATATCCTATAAAACGTTCAATCTTTATCTTCTTCTTAATGTTAGCAACCACTTTTCCTTGTTATTGCAGACTATTAAGCGATGCATTTAGCGCATTTTCCAGGAAAATAACTTTAATTTTATAGTTACAATTAAAGCTATTAATAGTATGTTGTTTATATCTATAGAAGATTCATAGCTATAGTTAAATGCACTGTAAGTAATTGGTATGCAAAATAAGGAAAACCTTCTTTTCCGGAAGCTCGTTGTTCTTTATGATGGTGATTCACCTTATCAGTTATTTGAATGATTACTAAATGCATATTGGTATTTGGATTTCCAACACGCTTCATAAATACAGACTTACAATTTTCGACAAGGACGTGTAATTACAACAGGGTTATAAATAGAAATGGTGAACTAAAACTACAATTAACTTTAATACATTCATTCTAGATTCTAGAATGTAGCGTTTGGAAACATTATAAATATAAAAAGAATGGTAAATTTTAATTTTATTAGATAAGTACTAATTGAAAAATTTGTTTCAGGTGAGTTCCTAAATGTTGACTACGCGCTTGAAAGCTGTTAAGGTAAGGGATTGTTTTGAATCCTTTTCGTATTTTCAATATGTTTACATCAGCACCTGTAACGTAGGTGTGCTTAACTTTACATCTACGGTTCTGTTTAAAGAAAACACGCGGTTTTCTCCTTTCACATCCCAAAATATCAAGAATGTTCCACAAATATGCTTCCCCGTGTATTAGAAATTATCAATAGCATACTTAATGAAGTACAGGGTCCGGCGAAGGTTTAGACCAAGATGTTTGTGATCAACTTAAGTGTTTTAGATATCTTAAAAATAAGACAAGAATTTGACTTGAAGAGACAAACACTAAAAGAATATTAACGCTAACTCACCACTTTGACCGGCCTCGGTGGTCTAGTGGTTAGCGCATTTGCTAATGGATCCAAGCGATGCGGGTTCGAATCCGACCGAGGTCGGCGAGATTTTTCTAGCGGGGAAAAATCTGAAAATGCGCCTTCTGTCGTATAAGAAGTAAAGCCGTAGGTCCCGTGCCACGGGGATGTATGACACTTTAAAAATCACTATTGGTGTTGGAATTACTCCAGATAGGCAAAATTCGTAGTTAGGCTGTTCAATGGGCCAAATATGGCCTGAGTGCCTAGAGATGCTTGGAAATCCGCGTCCTAGATCTCGCTTAATCAAAGCACAACAACAACACACCACTTTATAATTAACAATAGATTTCACTTACCAATAAGGTATGATATGGAAACATCATCAACAAATTCTATGAAAAGGGTTGATTGTGCAAAAATTAACTTGTCACACTATTTTACATTTACTTAACAGTTACGTAATAGTTATTTAATTATAGTTGAATTGCTACATTTGTTTTAATTTTAAAATACAACATAACTGTATCCATAATTCAATTCTATTACGAGCTTCATACGAGTATAAGATTCTTTCCCACTCTTAAAACTCAGCCTCTGAATTTATTGCAAATCCTGAACGAAGTTATATAAAAATTATATTAAGGTGTTTAATAAATAGAGCTGCCACAAAGGGTTCTAGCAAGCGCTAAGTTGAAGTTTTCATATCTAAAAACATAAACATGTACCTACTACAAATAAAATGTTGCGTAGACAATGTACTTTGAGTGTTCCATACGATTTTATTCACACTTCCACCTGCTTTCAACGTGTCATTCTAATACTCTCAGTATTTTATACACAATTAAATTTGATTCAATTACAAACCTTCTTTTTGTTACGGGCCAAATCATTGCTCTCGTTACCTGCAACAATCTGATGTAACGGGCTCTTCGGCTAGCACATGGAGGAGGGTTGCCGAAAACGATTACAGGAAGAAAGGTTTCATTGTTACAATGTACGGGGTAAGTCAAAATAGGCGACATTCTGTCAAGTCGTGGCTAAAGATGCTGGTGGAAGGACTAACGAGCGGCAGCTTACGTGGAATTGAACCTACCTTGTTGCGCTTTTATCTTACCTTAATATTTATTTCTTATAAAATACATATAAAAAGGTAAATATACCAAAATAACAAATCATAAATTTTTAAACAATGTGTATATAATATCAATTAAATAAAAAGTTACACACCAAAAACCTGTAAACAAGTACCAAAGCCAGTACAGCTACAAATTATATATAAAGAAATGGCTCCGAGGCGACCGGAACTGTTGTTTGACTCACCACTAACTGCGGCATTTACGATAAGATCCAGAAAAACTATGAAGTCAATGTCGACTAATAACAACAAAAAGAAGTTATTAAATTACTAAACAAAGAGCAAGAGAAAAACGACAGCTAGGTTGATATTGCAACAGATTGCACCATAAGAATATTTCCGGGCAAACTTATTATTTATACACCCAAAAACGATAAACGAAAGCACCGAGTTTTTGTTGGATTAAGGAATCTTCACGAAAACGTTAAAAGAGGTAACGACATTAATTTTATCCGTATTAAACGAAAATGAAACCTCTGTCTAATCTCAACTGACGTATTAATTCTTCTTTATATTTAATCCGACTTTGTTACCGAGTTTTATTGTGGCAAAACGGTACGAAAACTTAATTCCAATAACAATTTTAACCTCACCCTATTTTCACTGATCTCCAAAAAGTTTGCACGCTTTGAATTAGTAGGCTCAACGTCTTTGTTGAAGCATAGAAACAAGCCAGCCGTTACCGATTCCTGAAACAGACCGTGGGCACTAATGCTCAAGCGGATAATTCCTGGAAATAAATTTCCTCTAAGAATGCTGAAATAGTAATACATATACCAGCGATAACTTTCGGGATAACAAGAAGATTATTAAATAAAATAATTAAATGAAACTAACGAACGAGAAAGTCAGACGGAGTTACTATAGTTTCCATTTTTTACAGTTTCCAGTATTTAGATTGCTTCTTGTATTATCTTCTGTACTTTTATACCAATAGCTGATACTATTTAAGAATTAATTTAGTAATTGATTGGGGTCACAGAATTGTGTCATTGGGACTTTAATTGGGGATTTGTGTACATATGAAATACTATTGTAATATTCCAGTTATTAGGGGGAACAATTTAACGTAAAGCTTATATACAGGGTACTCCAATAGTGGGTTGATATTGCGTTTGTAAGAGTTCACAGCTTGCATTTTTTCTTAATCGTTTTGATCACGCATGAATTCTTCACGCGGCGGCCTCTTCGTTACGGAATGCGTTAAAAATGTGCTGGTATCTTAGTCGAGTAGCGCAATAAAGGTCCGAAAAATTGTTTGAGTGTCGCCCAATTTAAATTTAGTTATATTCAGTTCCAGGAACGTAAAATTGGACTGCTTTATTTTTCTTGTATAGAACTATTAGAATTGTGGGTTGTTTTTTTATTAAGTAAAAAGAGATTTGGTTGCAACCTGTCTTTTATTTTACGACGAATTATTTGGATTTAATTCTACATAAAGGACAGATAGTAGATATAAAGGTAGGCGATTATTTATCGTGGGGTCCGACTTCCCATTTACCATCTCGGACAATGTTAGTAAATTATAAGTCGGTGGCGCCTATAAATTAATTGTTGGGACCTACTTCTTCTTCGATTGGGTTTCCGGGATTCTAACATCTGTCAACTTGTTAATTTTCTATCTAAGCATTGGCGGAGTTGCGAGGTTGTTTTTGTAATTCAACTAATTTTTGGTATGTAGTAAAGATAATAGGCGTGACAGTGTTTTTCTGTTAACATGTTCTGTGTATACTTTCTAAGTTCACCCACGAAGTTACCTTTGCCACGCTGGAGTTTTCTGCAGCACCTCCACCAATTCGTTAAAAACAGCTGCTTTATAAAATATTTATTTATAAAATATTCTTGCAAATACACGTAGCGTTTTTGATCAATATGAAATTATACTTCAACCACAAAAGCTTCCATTACGCCTTTGTTATAGGATACAGCAACTCGATGATTTCTACACTATAAACTGCGAACATTATTTTTCTCCACCCGAGTTGAATGTTTCGATCATTTCCATGATGTAATAATGTTTGATATAAAAATTAACTAATAGTTTTGAATATTTAGTTTTATTAATTTTAAAGTTTCAGTTTAGAGCTGTCCTTTACATTCCAAAGAAATTAATTTTTCTGATGGATTCTCTTTTTGTGTTTTTGCTAAACAGACAGCTAAATAATATTTCTATTAGATATTATAACTTATAACATTGACCCATATATGTTTATCTTTAGTATATGTTTAAAAAAACATACGCTATACATCTATCAAAATTGTTCTTTCGTTAGAAATGTTTCTATAAAAAAGTGATGCATTACCACCAAATTTAATTTTCCCTAGTATATTATTCATCACTGGGAATGGGAGTGAAAATTCACTCTTCACTTATGACAAGATCGTCTGCGTTTGCTTGTTTTGTCAGACCATTTGTCATCCGTATCCTATTTCCCTACGGTTTTCTATTTATGCAAGACTCAACCTAGCGGTTGTCTTACATTTCCATTTTTCACATATTTCTTGTTGAAATTGTGATATTTACTTTTGACGTGGGTAGAACCTCGATATATCACGCATGTATTATTAAGTAGACTTCTCGGTTTTAATGCACGAATATTCGTTTTTTTCCTATACTTCGTCCAGGGTTGTACCCTAGAACACGTGTCTAAATCCCGACGAAGCTTTTTACTTCATCCGCACGTTAACAAGAAGGAATATCAACGAATGTGGGGTTCTACTATAAAATTTTTACGACGCAATAATCCGTAGATTTTTATCCCCAAGTGCTTATTAGGAATTAAAGGGGTGAAACTTATTGCGCCCGATGTAGTAAAGTTCAAGACAAATCCTGTCAAGTTCCTATAGAACGAGCTCGATCAATTATTAAATTTCATTTCGATGCACACACTGATGTTGTTTTTCTATTACCAGATTCAATTTCACTTTGCTTTCATTTCTTTAGTTGTAAAGTGATACATAAATAGGAGATGACGGAAGGTAACGTTTCAGGAGATTTATGCTTCAGTTTTTGGGAATGCTAGCTTTGGGCGGATTTTGTCAAGAAATTGCGGAATTGTGCTTCTTCTCCTGGGGCTTCTAAGCGAAAAAGGTGTCATGTTACATTGAATATATTTTTCTTTTATTATTTAAAGATTATAAAGGGTCCACAGCACCTGTAACAGCCTTTCAGAATAGGAATAAAATATTAGTATGGTGTATTATATTCCGTCCGTCCTTTTCCACACTCCCTGTATGGGGATTTGTTTTTACGTGAAAAGGTCAATATTATGATTTTCATGGACATACTGATCTGGACCACCAGAAACCCAAAACAGTGGTTTTTATAAAATATTAGTCTTTATGTACGTATAATTGTATACGTATGTGATGCCTCATAACTTGGGAACTATTCGACTCATGTGAATGACATTCATCGGATAAAATGATTTTGGTGCAATGTTAGAAATATCTGCAGAAATAGCTATTACTTCTGCTGCAGTTGAAAGGATTCTGAAACACCACCTACACGTCAAAAATGTTTGATGGATTTCCAAAAATGTTTTGTCGGTCCACTGAACATGCATGACACGGTTTTTGTATCGTAACCGCTAATGAAATGTAGACTCATCATTGAATCCGGAAAGAAAGCATGAATTCCTGCATTAAAAAGTGTAACTAATCGCTACTGATGAAGAAATTTTGTTGTCATCGTCTGTAGACCAAATAACTCAGTTTTTTGACATCTCGAAGGTATTCTTGCAGCAAAACTTCACAGGTAATATTATGCCAATGGAATATGGAAACTGTGTAAAGAAATTATAGTGAACCCAGAAAGTTAATGGCCAGAGTCTGACTGCTTCATGACAATACCTCCTCGCACAAGCTCAAAGTTTTCGTTTTTCTCCAGTCAGCCACCTACCTTGGTTTAGCCTTTAACAGTTAGTGACAATTAAAAGGTAGAAGATTTCTGAAAATCCTAAAGTGGAAACAGCCGTAAATAAGTATTGAGTTCTTAAAAAATTGAAAAAATTTGAAACTCCCCTCGTACATCGTAAGCAGCACCGGAAGCCTGTAACGTGTGATTTCTGATGCATAGTGTATATTAAAAGTGTATTCCCATTACAGCGTATTGGACGGCATACTTCGGGGTTTCGCATTCAAAAATTTGTTCTTGTATTGAGTTCTGCGCATCGATCGGGAACTTTCGATTCTCGGACTGCGAAAGCTGGAGTAAGGTAGAACGTATTCAATTCTCAAGAAGTGCAGACTTGAATTTTAATTAAGGTCGTTACGACTCGGAAGATTATTCCAATTTGTGAATTTTCAAGTGATTAGGGGAAACTTAAACACGGTAGAGTGATAGTAAATTTTCCCCGGGAGAAATCCTAATATAGTGCACTCTTGGAGAGTTTTTCTTCTGCCAATTTAACATCGTATGGTAAGCTTAGGAAGGTCCTTATTCCACCCTTTTCTTTTCTAAGACAGTTGAATTTATTTAGGCATCAAACAGCAGCCGGAAGAGTGGAAACATCCGGAACCTGATCGAATTTATAACGACGTGGAAATTTCCGCGAGCCCGATAATTCCAGGCCAGGAATTCCAGTGCAGGGACAGTCGGCGTTGCATGGTTGAGTAGCAGATGTGCGTGCAGCGAGTCCATTGTGTAAAGACCATCTACGTTCAAGGTCTGTTAGCCAACTTTTTAACTTACTTGCATTGGGTTAATAAGACCACGAAATTTCGAGAACTATCAAAAGACGAATAACTGCAACTCGTTTTAATTGCGTCGGCATATTTATGTTGAAATATAATAAATACTCGACAAATTTTTTTTGGGTTCAATATTTTATTTGGAAAAATTCTTGTTCATATTAAAAATAACTTTTTGTACATTGAGAACTTGTTAAATGCTCTGCAGATTACGAGATTAAATTTCTGATTTAAAGTTCAAACGAAAGGGGGAATTTTGCGTAAATTTACAATTATCCGTGCGCATATACCATTAATTTTGGGTACTTAATCTAGCTATTGCGTATACGAGGCCTCGCGATATCGTACATACTAGACGGGAATTCGGTGGTTTGTTTGACATTTTTAGAAGTAGATTAACGCTTCCTAAGTTTAAACCTGATCTACGCATTATTGCTATCCCTGGAAATTTTGGTTCAGCTCTGTATAAAAAATTAAATCAGAGACAGTAACGTACTGTGGTCCGTTCATTTTATTCATGAATGTGAATTTATGTACATATATGCAACTTGGGGTTGTGATCCTGATTTTTTTATGCTTTTGATGCTTCATATATATATATATACTTTTGCTTGTATTGATTAGTTAGTTTACTGGATCATTATATTTTGGAAATCTGTCAATTACAATTGTGTTTTATTCTGTCTTGAAAAATAAGTTTAGTATTACCAAGCAAGGTAAGTTCACATCCAGGAAGGTTCCTGTTTACCCAACGTTATCTTCGAGGAGGAAAGAGTTTTTTTAAACAGGTGGCGCCTAGGCTTAGATCGAGCCACCCTTCTTCGACTGCAGCTAGCCGAACCCTTGTCCTTGATACCTGGACCTTGCTTAGAAATTTGATGCTTCGATAGTTTGTGTGTATAAAACTATTTTATTGTCGCCGTCGATTAACTAGGCGTCACAAGCCATTGAATATTTACAATGCTTTCTTGAGAATGTTTAATTCTTGACGGAGTTCCACGTTCTTGACTTTCAACTGTCTTGAAGATAGCTACTTTCGTTATGTAATTTTTCTGAAATACGATATAATGTATAAATATTTAAAGTAAAATGTTTTGTCATCGATTTTCTTCTTAAATGGCGTTTTAGGTAATTATTATCATAATTGTATGGCAATTCTCTCAATCAACCTATGTAAACTCTTTCTTAAAATATGGCATCAATAGGTAGATATGCCGCTCCAAAGTTTTTTAACATCAGTTCACTAAAATGTAAATAACTTTTTTGTTTCTTGTCCATGTTTAAAATAACTGACCCAGAAGTGGAAATTGTGGTGTACATTGTCATTTCTATTGGAAACTGGTTTCAATAACACTTTAATTATTACATTTTTGAAAACAATTGTATAGACCTTTTTTTGGAAAACAGGATGCTAGTTTATAACCTGCAAAAAAAATTCAGGTTAATGATTTCGTTTTGAAGATATACTATAATCAACAAATTTTGAAGCCAACTGTTTTACTTGTGGTTCAGATTTCATTAACTTTTCACAGTCAATTGTACAGTTTCCAGACTGAAAACAATTAAGCCTGGACTGAAAGTTTCTTAAAATAATGAAGTTTGTCAAAATCGGACAAGAAATAAAAAAGTTATTTACATGTTGGTGAGTTGACGTGAAAAAACTTTGAAAGCCATATCTCCGTGAGACTGAAGAATTTAAGTGTTAAATAACCTCAGCTATAGGTGGTTAAAGTTTTTCGCACATGTTTAGAATCACCCTGTATATATTAGACACTTGTACCATTTACTGCTATATATTTGAGGCGTGTAGACATTTTGCACTCAGTAAAAGTAGGGCGATGTTCAATTGCTGTTATAATTTAGTTTTTGTACCGTTTTTTCGCAATAAAACATTTTATCATTTGATAGGATAATATAACTTCATTACCCCTTGTAACGTTCCCGTGAAGATTTGTCGTTCTAGCATAAACTCTATGCAGCAGTTTAGTTACTTGTGTTGTCAACGCAGCTGGTATCGACTACGTAGGTTTCTTCTTTCGATCTTACAGTAGCTATCGTAGCGACGACTAGCATATTCAGACGTCTTTAGGTCTTTCCGTTATATACAATTTATAGCTGAACGGATTTCGGTCCTGGTTCGAACGGTTTTGGTGTGTAACTGTACGAACCTCCTATTTAATATATTTAGTGTCGTTGTTTAATAATTTATGACCTGTTATTTTTGTTTTAGTTTCCCTTTGTATGTATTTTATGCGAAACACTGAGGTAAGTAGGAAGTAGAACAAAGTAGGTTCGACTTCTTATAAGCTGCCTTCGTGCCTTTAACGAAAATCTTCGTTTAGCAGTGACCTAAAAAAATGGCTTCCAATTATTTTGGGTTGACCCGTTCAATACAGTTGGATTTAATGATCGAACTTCCACTTGATAGAACCTTATCTTCCAGTCAAAATAGCTGACAAAATTTGGTACAGGTGGCAGTTTTAAATTGAGAAGCAATTCCGTATTGTTAACAGAACGTATTATTCAACAAGTCTGAACGTTCTCCGTTCAGAAACAGCCCCACAAACGGAACAGGTCCGTCTTGCATTTAAATTTTAACGCATTCTTTTTGTAGGCTTTCTTTATCTTATGAAAAATGAAGGTAAATGATTATGTCCTTCTAGTAGACAAATATTGACTTACCTCTACGGTCGTCGCTGCTCGATATTTTAAATAACTAAACCGATTACAGTCTTGGCATTTCACAAAATTGGATTAAATTTGACGTTGTGATAGTGATCATTATATCCATAAAGAATGGTACTTGGCATTAAAACGAAAAAATAGTTTAATCTGTTATACACAACTTTAGCAATTTTCCACAAATATCCATTACAGTCTTGGATAATTGGTTTATTAATTTGAAACATAGTAAATTTCCATATTAGTGTGCATACATTATGTGCTCAGTGGCAATAGGGTGGGTTTAAAATTACTCTTGTATTTCAGTTTCGTACCGTTTTCTAGCAATAAAATTCGACGACAACGTGGCACGAAATACAAACAACAGTAAAAAACTTGATTGATAATACCTCGAGATTTCTCATATTGTGTTATATACATAAAATTAACCTTGTTACCCTTCTTTACATTCGCGTCAAGACTTGCCGTTCCAACAAAAACTGTGCTTCAGTTCACCGTTTGATGCTTAAAACAAGCAGTTTGACGTCATTTTCTCGTTGTTCTGGAAATCCCTTTGGTGCGACCTGTTGCGTTATCAATTTCTTCGTTACTTTGTTTTTGTTGCTAATAACGGCAGAATAGCTGCCGTCTCTCTTTCTCTCTCTCTCTTCTCTCTTTCTTGGAGCATCAACCAAAATCAACCTTTGTGGTTTCGTCTACTTTGTTGTTCAATTAAGGTAAAACTACGAATATTCTGTTATTAGTTGGTATTATAAGCAGTGGTAATTTGTTCGTAAAGTGTTTCCGTTGTAAAGAATAGACGTACTTGTATTATTGTTGAATAAGACAATCCTTGGTAGCCAATTGTTTTGTAATTGAATGATTTATTTTATTTGTTTTAGAAGTTAGCTGATATTGACTACGCATTTCCTTGTTTCGGATATTACAAGAAATGCATAGTCAGTGCCGGCAGCTAGTTTGTGCAATGCACAACATGGCCCGACTCTGCGGGTTACCGTATTGGTGCGAAACCGTGCTTGACTTGCCTGGTTTGCAGTGTATTTATTTTTTGTACAAATGATGTTGTTACTCCTCTAGTGCAACCGTAACACGAGGATAATTTGATCCCCAGTGACAAATGGAGACCGACCCAGTACCGATCGCGCAGAGAATTAGAAAAATCTCCGACCCTGGAGTGATTCGAACCTGGAAATGTTTGGACTATTATATCCAAAGTTTGGTTCTCTTACCACTGAGCCACCCCAATCCTTTATATATATATATATATATATATTTATTGTTGTAATACCGCCAACCTTAATACGTTGAGCAGCCAAAGAAGGAAATTACTGTAATAATTAACCGACTTAATTCCAGGACAAAATAACGTATTAAAATAAATGAAGGTATCTCACAATCTATACCACGACTATAAGAGACTCTCAGGGTAAAATGATATATCACGGTCTTGAGACTCACCACGACTCTGTTTAATTTAGAAAAAGTAATGAATGTACGATGGTCACTATAAAGAAAGTATTAATTTAAAATCCATTACATGAATGCTCTCTGATTTTACAAAACTGCAGAATTACTAATTAAAGATATAAAAAGCACAATTGGATCTTCTCTATTATGGTCAGAACTTAAGTTTAATATATCATCCACCTTGTTCGTCGTCATTAAGATCGTTTACTAACCTCTTTCTTCGATAAATCCCTCCAATCAGGCCCAAAACACTCCTTCCAGTTGTCCAGAGCTGTACTAACCACCAACTTGATTCCGACTGGTACTCTCTCCACTGCTGCTTTACTATCCAAACTTGTAGACTATAATTTAACTCTAGCACCTACTAACTTCTCAAGGATATAAATCGCTGTTAACCTTTCACAAGTGGTTATTCTTGTTTAAGAACAAATTGAAATATATCCACTGTTCCTTAGAAAATTTAATTACTAGCTTACAAAAAGCTTTTACAACATTCTATGTAGTGAAATTCATTAAACAACTATCTCATTCCAAGACTTTTTACAAGGTACATAAAAACACCCCTTTTTGTTTTTTCTAATTTTAACTTATAAATAATAATTTTTATTTTTCCTCCTACCAATGAAGATAAACATTTCCAATCAAGACCTCCTATCTACTAACAAATCGTACAATACCTACCAACCATAGGACACTGCATTCAATGAATAGGAATTACTCTCCATTCCTTCCTACTATAAAGAAAATATATAAATTATCTAAAATGTGCTTTTGAATTGATTTAGGCCAAAAAAGGAAACAGATTACAGAGAACTTCAAATCCCAACACACATGACCCCTGGTTCACTCTCATCCACATAAGATTTATGGAACGAAAATGATATACTGATGTACCTTCACACCCCAATATGATATCACAGCAATATATAGGTACATGCATATGTATATATTGAGATGGTTTTTGCGTAGCGTAATTAATTATTTATATATAAATAAAGGATACATGCATATTAAATCACATCATAAGGGTTGTTTCTTTTGTGGAAGTTTTCTTTAGATTCACATAAAAGCAGAGTTGTTTCTTGTTTGACTGGAATTGCAGTTGAGGCATATGCTATGGTGTCCTGTACACAAAGAATGACTTATATTTAAGAACTTCTTTATAAAAAAGTAACCAACACAACAAGATATTATAAAAGGTGACATGACTTACCTATAAATGGAATTCAGGTCCAGCTTCTAGGATTTTAATTCATTAAACACCATAAATGAAACTAATTGAAGCTGTCCGGAAGGATTTTTCTTTGTAGCAGTTTGGAGATCTGATATGGGTTTATAAAAAAAGAACTTTGAGAAGTGCTGATTGTGTTCCTGAAATCAAATTATGTGTTATAAGTGGCATCAGAAATATATTAACAACTTTATAATTAATTTATATGTTTAAATTTGATTTTTAAAATTAATCTTAAAATCAAAGTTACTTGCTT
>JABXWE010002591.1:0-18363 GCA_014611495.1 Limonius californicus | reverse complement strand
TAAAACCGAACTGTGTTCTTCCTAAGCTTTCTTCGCATTTTCTGTATATTCTTTGATGGGTGATCTTCAGGAATAGCTTTAACAAATGGCTCATTAAACTGATCGTCCGGTAATCACTGCACTGTTTAGCACTAGCCTTTTTAGGGATAACTATGAAGGTTGATTTTAGGCATGCTGCTGGTATATCTCCAGTTTTATATATGTTATTAAATATTTCAGACAGCCATTTAATTCCGTCCTCGTCAAATAATTTCAAAAATTCTGAATGGAACTTATCAGGTCGTGGAGTCTTTCCGTCCTTCATATGGTTAATAGCTTTTTGAATTTCTCCTTCTGTAATTGAAGGACTTGTTTCCGTTTGTAAGTTAGGGGGATGCGGTCTTTCCTCTTTAAAAAGGTTTGTTATGTACTTTCGCCAGGTTTCCATCCTCAATTCTTTGTCAATTATAACTTTACCGTTATTGTCTTCTAATCTTCCAGTTGTATGTGTTTTATAGATTCCCGCGGCCTCTTTGACTTTCTTGTGCATGTTGAAGTGATCATGTTTCTTTTCTAACATCTCTATTTCTTCACATTTTTCCCTCAGCCATCCATCTCTTGCTTTCCTTATTTCCCTTTTAATTTCATTTTGTATTTTCTTGTATTTTGTTTCATCTTTATTTTTATATATTCTTCTCTCGTTCATTAATTCTAGTATTTCCTTTGTCATCCATGGTCTATTTTTATTGTTTTTCTGTTTTAGATGATCGTCACTTATTTCTCCTATGATTTGTTGAATCTTTTCTAATTCCGTTTCTACTTGGTCCGTCTTGTTTATGTCTTTAAACTTGTTTCTGAGTTTATTCTGTACTTGTTCCTTTATTGATTCTTCCTTTAGCATTCTCATCTGCCATTGTTTCGTGTTTTCCGCTTTCTTGACTTTTTTCAGTTTAATTCGAAATGTGCCGACTACTGGGTTATGATCTGACGATATATCTGCGCTCGGATAGGTTTTGACTGAAGTAAAACAGTTTCTAAATCTTTTATTTACTAAAATAAAGTCTATTTGATTTCTGACTATGTTCTCCGGTTCGTCCATAGGTGACCTCCATGTATATAATCTTCTTTTTGGGAGTTTAAAGAAGGTGTTTGTAATTACAAGTTGTTCTTCTATGCAGAAGCTATTCAGACGGTCTCCTCTTTCATTCCTTACTCCCAATCCATATGGACCCACGAATTCTCCCTCTCTTCCTTCTCCCACCTTAGCGTTAAAATCGCCCATTATTACATTTATATCCTGTTTGTGGAGCTGTTTTATGGTTGATGTTAGTGCACTATAAAATTCTTCTGCTTCCTGGTCACTTTTATCGGCGGTAGGGGCATATACCTGTACAATATTGAGATTTATTGGGGTATTTTGTATCTGTATAACTATTATTCTTTCTGACACTGTTATAAAATTTATTACGCTTCTGGCGATGCTTTTATTGACGATTATTCCTACTCCAAGTTCATGATGCCCATCGTTACTACCTGAATAGTATACCTTGTGGTCTTCTATATCGATTTGGCCTGACCCTGGCCATCGCATCTCGCTTATACCCATTATTCCAATCTTCAACCTGTTCATTTCCTGTATTGTATTTTGGATTTTCCCTGCTTGATACATAGTACGCACATTCCATGTGCCCAATTTTGCGGTTAACCCGGGGATTCTTAGCAGCCTCTGACTATCTAAGGTCTGCCGGGGACTGAGGCCCATCGTTTTCCTTGTACTAGCCATGATAATTATACTAGGGATGTTTAATGAGGTGGTTTCCCCTTGCCTTCCTCATCGCAGTGCCATAGTCGGTTTAATCAATATGTGATGATCGCCTATGGTTATCTGGAATTAAGCTGTTCCAAAGTCCATCTTTCCCATCTTAATCCAGTAAGGTATCAGCTGCTTCCTAATACCTGCTAGTTTTGGTCCGCCCCGGGTATTTTATTTCCTCGGTACCCACCATATCTGGTGAGCGTTCCCCTATCCGCCACCTGGGGAGGCGCCCGATGGAGGACTAGCAACCCCACACGGGACCGCAGAAGTTATTATTGGAATACTGTAAAAGAGAGATTCCCAAATGTTTTCTGCAACCATTACGACTTCTGTGAATGAATGAAGTCTACACAAAAAATTCTTGAAAATATAGCTTCAAACCTGTCCAATCTATCTTATCAATATTTTTAAAACTTGAGTCCTAAAAATTTTATATCTTCCTTTAACAATTTCCAAGCAGAATTTTTCAAAATTTACTTGTATTGTTAAGATATTTAATATTGTAATTAATTTTTTACGTTATCAAACACCGATTTTCAGAATTTCAGCGTCTGTTTGGCGTTCACTTGTTGGAAAGTGTGAAAAACGATTAGTTTGAAGTGTAAGTGAGCGTCTTCAGCAATTTTTCGTTACTTGTTTATGTCTGATTAAAATTGTTTTCCTTTAATTAATTCAAGTTAAGACTAATTGTGGCTTAATTTGTCAATTTCAATAAGGAAAGGGTTCGCATTAATTAAACGGTTGGTACAGGACGAGAGTTTCGAGTTTTCAAGGAGGCGGAACGAAAGGGAATTGGTCCTTAAACTCCTGCCAATGTTTATTTTCGAGGAGTGCCTCGGCTGCTTTGTAAAATGTGGCTAATAATATCAAAGCCGTGTAACTCATTATTTGAACAAAGAAAGTTAATTATCGCTGGGTACATATTGCATTTTTAATCCAAATTTTAATTAACAGAAGATACAACTATAATGAATTTTTAAGCCATGGGCGACGCTTAATTTACCCCCATCTACCCCACCCGTGCCGTGCCCAGCGCGATCTTTATCTGATTAGGGATTTTCTTGCGTTAAATGTACATTTAAAAGCTTCTTTCAGAGAACGTTTTCCTCCAAGAATTGACCTTTTTTTCAGTGCGAAAGCGTGTGCGGTAGTATACAAAAGTTTTTCTGCTTAAAAAACTGCTAGTCGACGATTTTTGAATAACGCTGAGTAGGATACGTTTATTTTCCTTTATTCAGATGGAAATGGGATCTTTTATACGAAGTATATTTGAATATATGTCAATTCGCCTCTATTTGAATACGGATCCGCTGTTTTATACAATTCACGTACTGCCGGCTTGCATGAATTAGTTCCGTCTTATTGATTATCCAAACCGAGAGAAAATTCCTACATCTAGTTACATTTTCTATGGCGACAGCTGTATTTTTTTACTTTAATTATGTGCCTCATTTAGACCTACCTTTCAAAAGCGTTGCATTAAAATGAAGCAACTTTACAATTTAAACGGTCTCTCCCCGGTTCTACGCAAGCTTGGAGCGGACTTGAAAATTTTCTTTGTAGAAAGCCTTTTCATTAAATTTCTCCTAAGCGTTATTTTTAGTTCGTCGCTTGGGGAATCCCCGTTTAGGAAAATATGACACAACAAAAATTAAAAAGCTTAAAAATCTTGAGATAAAAGGTTTTCCCCCTTTGTTCTATTTAGAGAGTTTAAAGGGCTTCGAATGTTAAAAGTTAATACAGCCATATCTGCCGATCTGGAGTTTAGAGTAACACAAAACGATTAATAAAAGTTAAGGCTCGGGTCCTGAAACATCGTAAATAATACTTGAGACGTCATACAAGTACAATATGCGGAGTGACATCGCGATAACTCTGCACAATATGGGGAATAAAAACGCTAATAAAGCTATTTAAGGGTTGCGTGGTACGAGTAAAAATTATAATTTCTAAATACTGAATAAGCAGCGCCAGACGGAGCGCACCGTCCATAAATTACGAAACGATGCAATTTATTTCTTTTGAAGGGAAACGGACACGTTTGTGTAAGTGCCACCTTAAATCATCTCCAGTCGCTTTGTTACAATCATGTTAAATAACAACCTCACGATTACCCCGATATGGGAACGTTTCCGCAAGCTTCTGGAGTTTATCGAACACCACTCGTAAAAATTAATGCGGAGCGAATAAAACGGGAAGGAAAAGGGCAAACGTGAAGAAAAACATAAATAACCAACACAAACAAGCTCAACCTTCTAATAATCATAACAAAAGAATCGTAAAAAACAAGCAATACGCACAAAGAAATACCAAAAAGACCGAACAGAACAACCGAAAATAGGACTAAGAAATTTAAACTAAACACCACAAACTGTAGGACCACCTGTAGGAAAGGTCAAAAACTGCGGGGAACTAATCAATAAAATATGGTTAGAATTGGCGAAGCGGACGAAAAAAAATTGAATAAACATGAAGAAAGCAAGGTTGAAGGAAGGAAGAATGTTGGAAAACCAATAGAATAAGAAATAAAATTAAGGACAAGGTTTGTCTAGTAGGGGAAGACAAACATGAATCAAATAGAGCAAAAAATAGAGACAACAGTAAAACAATAAATGGGTTAGAAATGAAAATAGAAAATGAAGTTGTGAGAAGCGGAAAAATATAGGACAAAAGCTTGATAAAATAGAGGGAAACAAAATGAATTGAAAGACAAAAAACATGGACATTAGGACAGATAAAAGAACCAGGTGCAAGTAATAGAATTAAATACGGTAAATTGGGCGAAGGTCGGAAAATCTAAAGAGAAACTCAGTATAGAAGAGAAAGTGCAAAAAATATGAGTTAGAAATAACGGTAAAAAGGGAGAAAGCAATTAAAATCTAAAATTGTTGAAGAATTAATTAAAATATAAAATGAAGTATGGCATAAATTATAGCTTAGAAGAAGTAAGAAAAGAAATAGAAATTAAAATATAGAAAAGGTTAGAAACTGATACAAAAATGAATAAAACAACTAAAATCAGAAAGAAAAAACAGTGGCAACATAATAATCCGGAATCGTGTGCAAATAAGAGAAATATTAATACAGGAAACGAAGGGGCAAAAATACACATTAAAAATCGATGGAAGAAAAGCAGAATAGACTATCATATAGAGACAAATAGTATAAAATAGTACCTATGCACCTAAAAAAGATTAACAGTTGATTGAGGAACTGAAACGATAGCAGCAGCACCAGCAGAAAGTTATCCGACAATACCTGAAGATAGCAAATGTGACTTTGCCGAAACGTCTTACATCTTTTTTTGTATTGTGGTATAGGCATAGGCTTCTAACAATATTCTACTGTCCTGTTCACTTCCTTAAAGCTATCCTGTTTTCTGTTCAGATTATCCAGCACTTTTTGTAAATCTATATACCATACATGCTTATTTCCTTTTTATCTAATTATATTTCCCAACATCTTCTCTGTTTACTTTATAAAACGCTTTGTATAAACCTATTATGCATATATGGATATCTCACTTCTCTCTAATTGCCTTTTCATGGATCTTCTCATTATAAAGATGGACTGTTCTGTTTAATTTAAAACTACATTAATCGTCTCCTGGAATGTCTTCTGCTTGTGTCCTTTTCCTTTCTTTTTCTCCATTATTCATGCCAACACGTGTTCACTACACTCAACAGGATTATTCCTTTGTAATGTAGGCAACCATTTTAAAGATTAGAGTGACCACGCAAGTTTTTAAAAGTTCTGATACTTTTCCCTATCCTCTTTAGTTTGTTGAAACAGATCTGATTAATTCTACTCTTTCTTCTGATACTGCTTTTAACATTTATGCTAATATGAGTTTTTTCCTCCTTCTGCCTTTCTGATTATTTCTTTAACTTCCTCGTTTGTAACTCGGTTTTGTTTATTATTTTCCATTTCCTTTGCTTCTTATAGATTTTGTACGTATTTTCTTCATGTTTCCAGTATCTTTTCTACTTCTCTAACGATTTTTCCTATGGTACTATTAATACTCTTAAAGGTTGGTATTTTCCTATTTATTATGTTTCTTATCATGCTGTTTTTGTTTCTCGGTATATTTTTTGATTTATCTTGAAAGTCAGATAAAGTTTAGTGTTTTTCTTTTTTGATAAATTTTAAGAGTTATCTGTCCGTTTTGCATTCATCATAGTCGGTTTGGTTTTTGTTGGTTATATATTTTCTCAATTTCTCGTTTATCCTGTCTGTCTACCAGTGTTTTCACATCTCTGTTTGATATTTTAACGTAGCGCAGCATTCTTCTGCCACTGCTAGAGCTTCTAATTTGAATTTCTTCCGTACTACCACGATTGGAGCTTTCTTTCTTCTTCTTTTTACCTAAGTTATCTTGAAATAGTTGAATTACTGTTTTCTATAGCTTTTTATTTTTAGTTGTAATTTTTATCTTAGTCTTCTGTTGTATCTAGTATGTTCGTGCTTACCAACAACAACAGCAACATGTTGGTAAAAACAATGAAAGATAAAATAAGAAATGAAGAGATACGCAGAAGAACGGGAGTAGAGGACGTAAGAGCAAAGATAGCCAAATCGAAGTGGCGATGGACTGGCCATGTGGCGAAGCAGACAGATGGAAGATGGACGGAAAAGATTATTGAGTGGAAGCCGAGGGCTTACAAGCGAAGTCGAGGGAGATCACCCATCCGATGGACGGACGATTTGAAAAGGATTTCAACAGACTGGGTTGCAACTCTCAAGACACCGGACAATACCGGCTGGGTGATGATGATGATGATGATCGTGCTTACCATTGCTATTAAATAGTGGTCGCGTCCTACCAGACGTCCGCTTTTTACATTTATGTCAGTCACGTTCATCCAAATTTGTTTGCGAACTGAAGAGTAACCTGTTACAGACTTTTTTCTTCTGCTTGCCATTTGTGTTATTTTTCTCTGTTATTCTCTCTCCGTTGGAGTATATTGTTTCTTCTTCTTTTATTCTCAATTCCCACTGTTTGATTTCGGTTACCTAGTTGTTGTAAATGAACTTCAGCCTTTTTTTTCTTTATTTCCTTTTTCTTCCTTCATTTCCAATGTTAAGAATCTTTAATTTATGAAGTTTTCTTTGCGGCTGCGGCTTTTGCATTTTCTCCATACCATATTCCTGACAAAACATCCAGCATCCGTTTGGTAGTTATGTTATACCTACGTAGTCTACTTCTATTATTTATAGTTGCTGTGTTATTCCTTCCTCTTTATTTGTTAAACTTTTCAGGTTCCATGTCCCCATTTTGGTAATCATATTTTTTCCTAACTTTGCTGTGTCTGCCTTAACTAATTAGTTTTTCAATTTCTGCACCAATTCGTCGTTGTTACTACCTTTTCTGCTGTATCTTACTTGTTTGCTTGTTGGGAAATTTTCTTTACTTTCTGGAATCTTTCTCCTGATTGTTTCCAACGCACTATCTCGTTTTGACTATAGATTTTTTAAATATCCCGTATCTATATCTTCTAGTTTCTCCTACAGTATGTGCAACTTCTAGTAAAAATGTGTTTGCGAGATCATGTGTAATTAGGACGAAATGTATCACAAAATTAGACCAAAACAAGATCATAACCTTTGTTGAATCTCTATATCTCTTCCTCCATATAATATGTGGTGCAGTAATATCGTGTCAGCAAGGAACTGGTAACACCAGGTGTAAATTAGACCAAATATATTGTTCTAAAGTAATCAGTAAGAAGAAGAACTTTTTTGAGATAGTTTTTTTTAATATGCAAACATCCGTACCTTTTCTTCTTCTTCGAGTGATTTATCTCTTATGAAAGGTGCAACAGACCTACAACTTAACGTGAGCTTCGAACAACGGGAAGTGTAAACACTGCTATTCCAGAGAAGATTTACTAGGCATAATACCTCGCTGATTTGTCATTACCTTGTGAGGACCGTCAAAAATCCCCTGTTCCTGTACTGGGAATTGAACCAGATCTTCAGCGTAGAGAAGTCTAACCTGCTAACCTCTAACTTACTATATGTGGTACAACAACATCATGCTACACAGGAAGTAATACGTAACACGTAAACAAGGCGAAATATATTACCCATCTATAATCAGTACAAGTATTAAATTTTTTATAATGGAGTAATTTAAAATATCTAATGATCGTATCTCCCCGCCGCTTTCCTCCAATATCTGATGCGATTATATCCAAATAAGGCGAAATATGGAAACAAGAATTATATTTGCTTTCGTCCTACACATTTCTTAATATGAATGATTCCCGACATCATTGTTTTCTTTGAGCCCATCAAACGTCTATCATTAATTAAATTTCCTTTTACCGTTTAGAATTAAATTCGCGAGCGCAGACGCCGCGAAATCGCGAACTTTTCGCCGTTGTTTCACCTGCTCGGTACATCAAAAGGGTTGCCTTCAAACATTGAAACGCAATTATTAGCCCGGCCGAATCGAAATTAGCCCGAGCTCGCCGTCTAGACGAGGAAAATTTCCTCGGAGTGTCGCATATGAAAATTCGGCCCCGGGCTACGTCCTGTTGGGGGGCTCCGTGTTATTGCCAAACCGCCCCCCTCGCGCACCAGCGGCGATCGCACGCGACCAGTCACCTGTCACTTATATCTTATTGCGTGCTCCGCCACCTAGCACGTACAGCCTGCTTTCTTATTGGATCTCCCACCGTATACATTATACATTTTAGTTATATATACAAGATAAAATAACATGAATGCACGATTCACCCTATTTTATTTATTGCGATAGAAAAAATGGATCACCTTTTTGACGCACGTGCAACTCGAATGAATCTTTTAGCGCGGCGCCGGAATTCGAAATTGACAAGGAAACAGGGGCGCCAGCAGCAGGGGAGGCCCCCGAACGTGCACCCTCGATTTCAATTTCATTAAGCTAATACCAGGGGTGAATTTCGATGCTTGTACTACGGCAAACACTAAGAAAATGTTAACTCTGGACCTAACTTCACGAGCCACATCACAAGTTTAGTTGTCTTGGTCAAAACTGGTGATAAGGTACAAGGAGGACGACCAATGGCAATTTTTAAACATATTTATAATATTTTACGAAATTTTAAGGAGAAACACAGAAATTAATTCCCAGTAAAACTCATTCTAGAAAATACATGAATCTATGAGAAGGTCTTATTTTTTTATAGATCTTAGAAAATTGTTTAAAATACCTTTGTTCGTTGGACGTTAACAGAAATGGTTTATAATTTGTATTTGGTACAATTTCAGGCCCGGCCAGGTAAAATATAAAAAAGGTAACTCTTTGTTTGTTGAATGAGCTGTATTAACAGAATTGTACAACCCTCTGAATTGGATTAAGTTGATTTTTCCTTTAAAATCAAATAGAAAGCCAAACAACTTTATTAAATATTTCTAAGTTCTGAAGATTCGGAAGCTATATAAAACCTCCCTCCCCCCTTTTTTATTACTCTGTATAACTAGTAAAACTGAACCGCCATCCCATGTAAATTAAATATACAATCATACTGAAAAAAATCAATTTTGATGAAATACTCATAATCCAGAACCAGAAACTCCCTTCCTACTATGTACACGACTTTTCAACAGCATTGAAAATAAATGAGAGTTCCCTCCAGTTTAAAATTCGTTTGAACAAAGTACAAGAAGTTGACCAGACAGTGTTAATCATTCTCAAAGCGGTGAAACCGAAACCCTAAAAATGGCCACCACAGGTTTAGAACATAACTAGAAATGTATCTAGCCCTATAAAATATCAATATCATATTAATTCTCTTTCTCTTTTCATCAGTTTACTACCTTTTTTCCGTGTGGGATTGCTAGATACACCAATGAGCGCTTCCCCCAGGTGGCGGGTAGGGGAAAAACCGGGGAAATTAAATACCCGGGGCAGACCAAAATTAGTAGCAGCGGCTGTACCCAAATGGATAGCAAAATATACCTTGGAGAGCCCAGAGGTTTACAATAGAAAAGACAACTCATGAAATTACCTGATAGTTGGTAGTAGCATCATCAGTACTGTAACAGGGCGGAGATATGATATCGCTACGGCTCATTAACGGATATCTTCATGCATGGTTGCATCAACTGGAATGGATGAAATTCTGCGGTGAAAAAGCCAAGGGGTCACTATATTCCCAAGAACAACCACCATGGCAAGACAGAATAACGATATGGCCCCGAGTTCTCGGCGTCCCGTAAATGGGACAGGGGTCCGAAGAATCCCCGAGCGGAAACGAAAAGCGGCAATACAAAGAATAGGGACGTGGAATGTTCAAACAATGTATGAATCTGGAAAACTAAAAACCATAAAAAAGAAATGACAAGAAATAAAATTGACATACTGGGCGCTAGCGAAACAGGATCAGGAAATTTTTGATCGGATAGCACTGTTGTATATTATTCTGGAAGAAATCACAACACTCATCAAGGTGGAGTGACAATTATAATTGATTACGAACTCCATAACTCTGCAACAAATTTCACTCCATATTCTGATCGTATAATAACACTACAGAAGTAGAAGAACTTTATAGACAAATAAAAGAACTGACAACACAAATTAAAAAACATGAAATTAACAACATAATGGGCGATTTCAATGCCCAAATAGGCAACGGAAGAGTAAATGACATAGTTGGCGATTACGGATTAGGAAACAGAAATGAACATGGGAAAAGACTTATTCAATTTTGTCAAGAAGTGAAAGTGGTTATCGCAAATACTTGCTTTAGACTACCAGCAAGAAGACTGTGTACATGGGTATCACCCCAAGACAATGAAGCAACAATAGTGAGAAACCAAATTGACTTTATCCTAATCAAACTTAGAAACAGTGCCAAAAGCGCGAAAACTTATCCCGGGACAGACGCCGATTCGGATCATAATTTACTAATAATTAACATAATCGTAAAGCTAAGAACGAAAGAAGGTACAACAATAAAAACAAAAATAAACCTGAATGATATCAAAAATAAGAAGTGAAAATCAAACTACAAAATAGACTCAATCAAGAACAAAAGAAGAATTTTAATGAAGAAAAGATGAAAAATGGAAAAAATAAAGGAAACTACTTGAAAATTTTCAAAAGAATTAATAGGACCGCAAGAAAAAGAAACGAAAACAGACTGAATGGCAGAGGAAATTATGAACCTATTAGAGGAGCGGAGAAAATTCAAGAACAGGGATGGAAGGAAATACCAGCAATTAAGAACGAAAATAAAGAAGAAAATAGAAGCCAAGCAGAAGCGATTGCAGCAGAAATGCGAAATAGAGGAATTGCAAACTAAACATGACGAATTTAAACTATATAAAAGACTAAAGGAAGTAACAGGCAATGTAAAGCGGAAAGTACCAAGTATGTTGAAAACGAATATAATAAGGTAATACTGGACCACTCAGAAAGAATAACAATGTCACTATTTGATGACAACAGACAAGATATAAATGTAGAAGAAGTAACAGACTTAGAGGGCTCAGACATTCTGCAATCTGAAATGAAAAGCAACAGGACTTAACGAAATACCAGCAGACATTTTAAAATTTTTTGACAATGATAACGTATGTATGATGACTAAATGATTCAACCAGATATATGATACAGGACACATACCTAAATAATTGCTTAATTCAGTATTTGTGCCAATACCAAAGAAGAACAATGCAACTTCGTGCAACGATTACAGACTCATTAGCCTAATGAGTCATACATTAAAACTATTGGTAAGGATTATACAAAACAGAATATACAAAAAATTCGATAATATAGTCACTGACTCGCAATTGGGATTTAGAAGTGGACTCGGCAATCGAGAGGCATTATTTAACATGAACGTTCTACGCCAAAAATGCAAAGAATTTCAAAAAATTGTGTTTGTGCGCTTCGAAAACTTCGAAAAAGTATTCGACTAGTCCAACACGTCAAACTTGTAGAATCGTTAATAGAAACAGGATTAGATAGTAAAGACATAACATTAATAAAAAATCTATAATCTATATTGGAACCAGAATGTGGTAGTACGAACTGAAAATGGCGATACCGCAGAAATTAAAATCAAACAGGTGTGAGGCAAGGGTGCGTGCTCTCACCAATACTGTTCAATTTGTACTCTGAACAACTCTAGAACGCACTTTGGGACGCAACAGAAGGAATTAAAGTATTAAATGGAGAGACTATTAATAATATTAGATAAGCAGACGACACCGCAGTACTGGCTAAAAGCATTGAAGATCTACAAAGCTTGTTAACACGAATAAATGACGAATGCGAGGAAGCAGGACTAAGCATGAACATAAAGAAAACAAAACTAATGATAATAAGCAAAGATCCAGTTGGATGAATACATCTCACTGTTAATGGCAAACAAATTGAAAGGTTACGAAAATACAAGTATTTAGGATGCTGGTAAACGATGAGTTAGACCCAGACGAATAAATAAAAGTAAGGATTGAAATAGCACGAAGTGCCTTCATAGAATTCAAAAGTATGTTAACCAATAAGAACTTGGATCTTTCGACCCGAATAGAGTTTGTAAAATGTTATGTATGGTCAATCCTGCTGTATGGAGTGGAAGCCTGGACATTGAAAAAGGCTATAATGAAAAAAATAGAAGCATTCGAGATGTGGATAATAAAAAGGATCCTGAAGATGGCGTGGACTGAGTGAACAGCGCGGAAATATTACGAGGAACAGGGAGAGAAAGAAAATTATTATCTATTGTTGAAAGATGAAAAACAGCATATTTTGGCCACATCCCAAGAAATATCAAATACAGCCTTCCATAGTTGATAATGAAAGGAAAACTGGAATGTAAAAAAGGATGTTATGTTCATTTGATTTCGCCGCTTCATCTGATTTTTTTTGTATCGAATTTATTTGCAATCTGTTTACATAACAATAAGCAAATCTGCTGATAAACAAAAATAGAATGAGAGAAACAAAATATGACGTGAGAGTGGGTGTCCAGTGACACTAACTCTATGAAATATTCAGTCATGATGATATAGCATTGCTACTATTGCATACTTAATATCTATGTGGTAAATCTAACGGTATATTCCTTTTTAGTCTGTACTCATATACACTATTGTCTAGTAAACCAACAGCTAATGAGTTGGGATGCACTTCCAGTCTCTTTAAGTATTTGGCACTGGTTTTAACAATTTCTTCTTTAACTGAACGTATATTGAGGTCATCACGTATTTCCTTGTTTGGTATGAAATAGGGAGCATTAAACATAGCTCGGAGTATCTTGGATTGTAGCCTTTCAAGGATTTCAATGTTTGAATTTGAGGCTGCGCCCCAGAGCTGCACACCGTACGTCCACACTGGTTTTATGATCACCTTATAAATTAACAATTTATTTGATAGTGATAGTTTTGATTTACGCCCGATTAACCAATAATACTCACGAAGTTTAGCATCAAGCTGATAGCGCGTTTTTAAGATGTGTGTGCGCCACGTGAGACCTTCATCTAAGTGCAAGCCTAAGTACTTAACACTATCCTTTTGCTGTACTGGTTGTTGCTTAATAGTGACTTGAGATGGGATCCCCCGACATTTAGTAAAGGTAATGTGCACTGATTTACTTTAATTAAGTTTGATGCGCCACCTATCTGTCCACAGTTGTATCCTGTTTAGATTTTCCTGGAGGAGCCAGGAAGCTTCTACTGGATCGGAATGTCTTGCGGTAATTGCTATGTCATCAGCAAATGCTGCAGTATCTGTATGGCCATCGGTAGGTAGATCTGCAGTATACAATAGATAGAGGGTTGGTCCCAGGACGCTACCCTGAGGGACACCGGCTCTTATAGGGAACAGACCAGTTATCTCCTGTTCAATTTTCACTTGGAGGTATCGTTCTTCCTGGTATGATTTTAGGATAACGTAAAGCATGTGGGGAAGTGCTTTCTTTAGCTTGTACATTAGGCCTTTGTGCCAAACCCGGTCGAAAGCTTGACTGACTCCAGTAACGCAGCTGAACAGTAACTTTTCTCTTCAAACGTGGTATTTATTATATCGACTAATCTATGGACTTGCTCTACTGTACCATGCTGCCTCCTGAAGCCGAACTGGAAGTCTGGGATAAGCTGATTTTCGTTAACTATTTGTACTAATCGTTTTGTTATCATTTTTACTAGCAGTTTCGATAATATAGGCAGCAAGCTTATTGGCCTATAAGACGTAATATCATTATCCGGTTTGCCTGGTTTGTGGATTAGGATTACTTGAGAGACTTTCCGTTGGACTGGAAAGTAGCCCAGTCTCAGCGTTGCATTAAATATACAGGTAATCATTACAAGTCCCTTTCTGGGTAGCTCCTTTATGATCCGACCAGTAATAAGGTCGTACCCCGGAGTTTTACTTGGGTGAAGGTTTTTGCTGATTGTATTTTTCATTTCTTTTATTGTAAACGGTTTTATAGGCAAAGACATCTGATATGGTGACTCCAGATAGTCTTGAATTTCTTTATCTTCAGTTGCTGCAGGTAGAGGTTGGAACACATTTTCTAAGTGTCTATTAAAGGCTTCTGCTTTTTCTACGTCTGTGCGTGCCCAGGAGCGGTCTTCATTACGGAGTGGTGGTATTTGTTTTCTAGGTCGATTTAGACGTTTCGTGGCTTTCCAAAGCGAGTAGTCTTTATCGGCTGATGGGCTGAATTAAAGTTTCATTTTAATTGCCGCTCTTAAGCCGATTACTATATTATTATTTCCCAAAAGAAGTTTGGTGTGGGCCTTCTTTTTCGTTATCATGGAGAATTGCCGATTAATATTTTGTCTACGCGGTTGACCTGGAAATTTCTTACCCTTGGAGTCCTATGTGTTAAATTGTTCTAGAATTATTGCACCATACTTCGCAATGTGGTGGCGTATTTCTGGCCAATGGACATTGGCTTTGCGTTTTTTTTTCAGTCGAATTTAATATCTTCTTCTGCCCGGTTGCTTGCGATAAGCGCCGTAATCAAGTACTGCAGGGGCGATTTGGGTGTTCGATGGGTGTCCATTGCGTGATTTTCACTGTTTTCACCGTGGGATGAACAGAACCATCGACAAGTGTCGGATTAAATAAACACGCTGGAATTTTAACCCTGGGAAGGCAATTTATTGCGAATTTGCCGATCGCCATTGGCAGATTAATATCGAGCCCATTTCCTGTCTCTCTGAATGTGCCGCTGTTGCTATAAACGCATTGAAGTCTTGGTCCCTATCGTTGACTCCATTCGATCCAGTCTTGAGGGGTGTGCCTGCGAATTATTCCTGCTTCTTAAGAACACAAGAACACCCCAGATTGTGCCTGCCTCTCTCTCTGTTCCCTTCCGAACAACACTAAGGTAGGAGAAATTCTAATTGTGTGATGAAAATTTTTCCGAGTTTAATTTTCAAGTTTCAACTGCTGAACCTTTTTTTTTAATGTGACGTAAAGCGACCTTCAATCGCCACTTGTCCTTTCTTCTTTTGGTTAGCTGTAAAGTGTATTCATAATATATATTAAATTGTAAATTCCGACGCCACTGGCTGAGTAGATCTGCTCTAAGAAATTAAACATCGCAAGCCACTGATGGCGAGCCTTTTTCAGTTCAAACGTTCCAACAAAATCTTTTATTAATCAACCATAAATATTACCATTTTCAATGTAATCGAAAAGAAGTAGAATTATATTCGTCTTGAAATTTACAATATATTTTATTTTTGTGTATTTTTATTGCATTGTATGCATGAACTTTGTAAGCTTTATATACAGGAGGAGGTACAATAAAGGTGAGTTCGATTCCCGTAAGCTGCTGGCGTCTCGGCCTTCTACGAGAACCTGCAAACTGCTGTGATTTGAAAGGTGGCGGCCGTTAATTTTGACATACCCTGTACACAACTAGGAAGATTTCCCTCCCGTAAGCGGTTTCCGTGAACCACCACTACTCCCCTGAGATAAGCTGTAGGCCTTTTTCCATCTTTCCTGTTGCGGGTCGATGAAAAGGCTCGTTCGGCCCGTAACAAGGAATAGGAAGAAAAAGACTGTCATGACAGGTATGAAACCTGTCTACATTCTTATGTTTCAAAACCAGGACAGCCTTTTTCTTCCTATTCCTCTTCTACTTTCCAGTTTTCCTTTCATTATCAACTGTGGAAGGCTGTATTTGCTGTTTCTTAGGATGAGGGCAAAATATGCAACTGGTGGTGGAGCAACTGTTTCGAGCGGATATGGATTGTGGAAAATTTAGCGAGGTGGTCGCCAACCACTAATTGTAGACGGCATTATAGAAGAAGAATACTGCATTTTTAATTAAATTGTATGGAAATTTGAATCTGCTCTACGAAGTGTGGCAATTCAATTCCCAGATTGACGCTAGATCACAATTAACTCAAAAGTTAAACATATAATTGTTCTCAGTTTTATCAGTAGAGGGATATCCAGCAAAGATCCAACAGCTTTCCTATGTAAGACGCAAGCCCCTACATCGTGTTCCTGTCAGTCGTCATGGAGCAACGAGTGAAAATTAAACTTAGTTGTAAATTAGGGTAAACACTAACAGAAACTTATGAAAATGTGAAAACTGTGAACGACGATAACACCTTAAGACGTACGTAGTGTGTTTAAGTAATTTAAACGTTTCGAATATATGACGCTAGAACCGGGCATTCGTCGATCTCTTGAGATGCAGATTACCTCACAATAGTAGGTGAAAGTATGGTATGCGATTATCAAATAACTCTTCCAATGATAATAGACGAGTTAACCATCAATTCTGCAAATGATATACAAAGCTTTAAGAAAAAGGAAGATCTGTACAGTTATAGGAATGAGCAAGAAAAAAGGAAAGAGTTGCAGCAAATGCAGACTTCGTCAATGTCAGTTTTCTTAATTTCATTGTCTTTAGTGATGGAGTTTTGGATGTTCCAGCATGGTCCTGAGACGAAACGTCAGAGCATTCAGTAAAAAAATCATCACAAAGACCTACGAGAGTTAATTTGAGTAAATCCAAGATCATAACCATGTTGATTATATTTTTCAAAACAATATGTGTAATCCATGTATCATTAGGCCCAATACAAGTACAGGATGGATGTAGAATAAGATATAATAACCAGTTAAGGGCATTATAAGAAGCGCCTGATTCCAAGAAGATATAAGGCACAATAACCAGAGGAAGATCAAACTGTCGATAGGCAGAAAATATCGCGAAAGATGCAGTGCAACTTCTATAAATCCGACATTGGGAAAATTCAGCCAGAAATATTGGGAGAAGGACAAAGAGAAAATAGTGCATTCTACACTGAAGTGAAGAAGAGATTATTGTAGTTCATTTTTCGAGTGTGTCTGGAATATGGTGGAAAGGGTAATTGGATCCTTTTGCGTACAATGCACCTGTCTATCCTACACTGATTTCAGGACGGTGAAAATATTAAGAATAGTGTAAGCGGAGAAATAAAAGCAGTTTCTTCGAACGCTTTTGCCGACTGTTTTCAAAAACTTTTTTACTCATTACATAAATTTATTAAATAAGTTACGAGTGACATCTATAGTCATCATAGTAATAAAAAATCAAATAAAACTTCCTTCTTCTATGAATATCACTCTATTGTTGATAAAACCCAAAGGAAATTCTACAGGTATTTAACTAAACGTTTTATTAAGTCAATACAGAAACAGTTAAAAGTAATATTGCAACAATAAAAAAGTAAATACCCTTCCCCTGGCGATTTCTTAGTGTTGTCATTCAAATTGTAGCTAAATTCACACCTTCTGTAATACAATCCTTAATAACTATAAGAAGTTGTATCAAAACACAGTTAATTTTGAGTCAAATTTTAAACATAGAAACACCACGTATGACTATGCTGCCCAGATAATCGCACAATATAACTTAAAAACGGGAACATTTCTGAATTTGATTGTAAATAAAAATTGATTCAATAAATTACGTCAGTTTATCTATTAGTGTTGATATTTTATTTACAAAAAAAGCCTTTTCGCATATTTCAAATATTAACATACTGCTAATAGATCTCACTGCATCTAAATCTAAAAACTTGATCAAATTTAAAATGGATTCGACTAAATTCACCCATCTATTATACAGCGTTCATATATTATTTACATATCAGACCTCCCCCGTTTATTTAATATGAATATGATGTTAGTAGATCGTACAGTACCTAAATCCGAAATTGATCAAATTTAAAATCAATTTGCCAAGGTACAGCACTCTTTCAAATATTTTACGCGTTGCACGTATATTTTATTTTATCTACAAACCCAAATAAATATTATCTCATTGTATTAATTACAGCCGGAGTTTGGTTTGCTTTCGAATCGCAGTTACTTGTAAGTATAAATTTAAAAACAAGTAAACCAACCCGAATAGATAGCAATAAACTCTATTTGAGTTGCAACATCCAAGGGTTTTTCAAATTTAAAGCTTATTAAAATCTGTACCAATTGGACCAATCCGAATTGATATCCGTAGGACCCAACAGAAATATTGTATTTTCGATAGATTTACGAACTTGTTTTACGTTTTCGAGCGTGCAACTGTAAGTAAGAGTAATGACGTGCTCGGCTGCTTTGA